>NDGM011161841.1:0-10356 GCA_002564305.1 Octomys mimax | reverse complement strand
CTTCCCTGGCAAGCGCAAGGGCCTGAGTTCAATCCCCGGTTCCGCAAAAAAAAAAAGAAAAAAGAGAGAGAGAGAATCCCTTTTGTTGTTGCTTCCTTGAAAACGTACTCAACTACTTGCCTATTGATTTAAGTGCTGTGCTCACTGAAGGCATCATGTTTTTTATGTTTTTAGAGGTAATAGGATTACTTATTATTTTAAATCCTAAATTTTACATCTGTTTTTTTTTTTCTTTTCTCTAGGAGGAGCATATTATTTAATATCTAGAAGTCTAGGACCAGAGTTTGGTGGTGCAATTGGACTAATCTTCGCTTTTGCCAATGCTGTCGCAGTTGCTATGTATGTAGTTGGATTTGCAGAAACTGTGGTAGAGTTGCTTAAGGTAATTCACCTTTTCTTTTAGTCTTGTCTTTCATTTACCATAACTTTCTCTATAGTTTGTGTGCCACTCACAGTGTTAGGTGTTAGGAAACCAGTGATGTGATGGCCTGGAAATTTGTCCTTTAAGAAGTTCAGTGCTAAAACTAGACAAGAAAGTGATTAAAAAATGTAAGCAGTGTAAGAGGTCTGCCTGGGTACCTAGTACCAGGAAAGGGGAGGTAACTACTTTTCAAGAATGTAGTAGCAGGAGAATGTCTAGGAAAGGTTTTCCAAGGAAGAGTAGTCAGTGTGACGGGCAAATAGTAAAGATATGGTATGACAGGGACTAGGAAGAAAAGAAAGCAAAGGTCTGGGAAGAATAAGTATGGTGTAGTAAAGAAGAAAGCACAAATATTTCCATGTGGTTGAGACGCAAAGTGGCAAGACATTTAAGTCTACAGAGAAGAAAAAAGGATCAACTCAGGGAAGGTATTATTTGCAGTAAAGTTTAGGCTTTTAATTTGATTGGAATTGGGAGTCAGGACAAAATCAGATTTGGGGCTTAGAAAAATATTTGGCCATGGAAAAGGGAATGGACTAAAGTATGACGGCTGGAGTTTGGGACCATTGAAAAGGTGATCATTATCTCAGGAGCAGAGATGGTGGTGAGAGAGTGATGTTATAGGACTTCCAAATAATATAAGGGAAATGTAACTCCCAGCCTGCCCAATCGATGTCCGATGCACTGAGTTCCTATTCTCTAAAATTGAAGAATTAATTCTAGGATCTGTGGAAGTTAAGAGTAAGTATTATTTTGTGAGAAAGAAAAGCTTCTAAGAGAGTCAAAAGGGCTGGCCAAATAGCTAACAGATTAAAGCACCTGCAAGTAGGCACGGGCTGGGGATTCAATCCCTGAGCCTGCTGTGCCAGCCCCACCCTTGGGGCGCATTGATAACAGCAATTGAGAGGTGTGGTAGCATGCACCTATAATCCCAACTCTTGGGAGGCTGTAAATAGGCGGATCACTACAAGTCCAATCTAGTAGTGAGACCCTGAACATCCTATAGACCCTTCCCTAAAAACCAAAAATAAATAAAAATAAGAGAGTCAAGAGGGGTTTCAAGTGGGTGGCCAGGGGCCCAGCTCTCAAGAAAATTTCATACAGCAAAACCTTGGGGTATAGCAGTTCTAAGGTAGGGCAGAACTACAGATCAATCAGTAAGATTACAAGTATAATCACTTAAGTAATATTGATCCAAAGGACATCATAGGATGTATGGAAGGTGGGACAAAACTATGGTCAACTATTAAGGCTACAGTAAGATAGTCCTTGGGTGATAATGAGGCAAGAGGATCACTGGGATTTCAAGGCCTGGACTATAGCAAGACCCTGTCTCAAACAACAACAAAAAAAGATCATTGTAATATTTTATACTTTTTCAGTTGCAATATGATATAGTTATCTGGGTTATCAAAAAATAAATTGTTGTAGTTTCTTTGTGCTTTTTATTAGCCTTATTTGAGAAGTGGTAATTAACTTGCATCTGATTACTTTGTTGACTAAAATATCATAATCTTTAATTTTAACACACATGAGCACTTTTTTAAAAAGTTATTTTGCTTCTATAAATGGGAACAGTGTATTTGATAATAGCATGAAGGTGTGTTTATCTTTGTCCTCATACAGCATAAAAATGCATCAGAAGTATAAGTGCATTAATCACATTGAATATAAAATGTGACTTAAATTTAATTAGCAATATTGTTTATAACTGCTTTGCTGGTTAGCAGTTCTTTTTGATTGAGTTTATACTAGATATACCAGTATTATATTAATAATTAAATCATGTATCTGATGTCAGATACATCAGGTAGATACATGAATGATATCTCAGAAGTAATTGATTTTTTTTTTCCTTATATCTTTCATTAGTTCATTTTGGTAAGCATTCATTCAACATCTACATGCAAGTGCTTTTGCTCATATGTGTAATTCTTTTTCTAGGAACATTCCATGTTTATGATAGATGAAATCAATGATATCCGAATTATTGGAGCCATGACAGTGGTCATTCTTTTAGGTATCTCAGTAGCTGGAATGGAGTGGGAAGCAAAAGTAAGTCATGATGGGAAGAGCTGTACATTTTTAATGCACAACATTTTTTAAAACTTATCTTAGGACCACTGTAAAATGTAGCATTATTTTCAGATTCTAATGGTACCTGAGTGCCCATTTCTACAGAATTTGTAAGGTTTTTGTTTGTAATTTTTGCATTAATTGATTGATTGATCAGATAGTGGCTGATTGATTTGCATGTGGGGGAATTGAGCCCACGGCTAGCAGGCAGGCACTATCACTGAGCTATTTCTGGTTCCCTAGTTCCCCTGCCTTTTGAACTTCTTACCTCCACCCACCATCCCACCTTGTTTGTGTAGAAATACTGAGCTCAAAATATTAGCCAAATTTTAACATATGGTTTTGTAATTTATTTAAAAGTTCAGTTTAAAGGCCTGGGAGATGGCTCAGTAGAATAAGCACTTCCTTGGCAAGTACAAGGGTCTGAGTTCAATCTCCGGTTCCGCAAAAAAAAATAAAAAATAAAAAAAGGTCAGTTTAAAAATAAACTTGGCAATAAGTAAAAGTACGTAGATCGTGTTAAAGAAGCTATTCTTACCTCTTGCTATTGAATCCTCAAGTCATGACTTCCAAAGCAAATGCCATTGTATCTGAAAAACTGCTGAAGTAACGGTACGCCTATATAGGCAGAGCCCCCAGAAATGCTTCCATATCTTTGAGGGTAGAATACGTCACAGCACAACTCTAGTTTCTTGAGTGATCGTTATCTTCAGAGATGCTACTGAGGAACTCAGAAGTGCCAAGTTTCTTTGTGTTTATTTTGTAGATCTTAAAAAAGTCACACATACTTTTGCTATATGAGATAGCATAAATACCAAAATCAAAAATTTGGAAAGTCTGCAAAAGCTATGTTTTTCCAGGCTTGTGGTTTATTGTAAAGTCATAGTAGTATGAAATTGTCATTTACTTGTATTACGGGTAGAGGGGGTGGTGCTGTGGATTGAACCCAAGGCCTCACACACAAGCACATGCTATAGCACTGGGCTGTGTCCTGCACGTCATTTACACACATTTAATAAATTATCTTTATTGAAAAAAAATTCATTTTGCCTAGGACATGATCAGCATGTAAGTAGTTCTTGTTCCTAAAGATAGCATAGGTGTTGTTTAGTAATCAGTTTTACTGAGATTAAAATTGTTGAAAAAGTAGTTGTTCTGGGTTGATTTTTTTTTTTTTTTTTTTTTTTTTCCCTTCCATGCCATTGTTCCTTGAATTCCCTCCCACACCTCCTTTTATTTTGGTTTCTTTCTCTGCTGTTTCTTTTTACTATAGCAATCAGCCATTCACCAGTATGTTTAGATCTGGTATAAAACTTCTGTGTTAAATATATTCTCTGTGTCAAAAAAAGAGATGCAAAATAATTATATAGGATGAAAAGCCTATAATGTGTTATGAATTTCTATGCTTTAGGTTTGTAGGAAAGTATGTACATCTCATTTGAGGAATACAAGACATGATCCTATTTTTATTGTCCACTTTTGCCAGTGGACAATATTTAAATCTTTATTTAAATATTGAATATTTCAGTATTGAATATTTAAATCTTTACAGACTTGTTTTTTTATTTAACTAGTTTGTTGAGCATGCACTTTGTCCTTGGGCACTCTGAGGCACTGGAGGAAATAAATGAAATGAGTTACAAATCTGCTCTCATGGAAACTGTATTTTACTGGAATTGACAAAAGGAATAACTACATGTGATTTAATTTTTAATTTTAATGTTCAAAATTACAGGCTCAGATTGTTCTTTTGGTGATTCTACTTCTTGCCATTGCTGATTTCATCATAGGAACATTTATTCCATTGGAAAGTAAGAAGCCCAAAGGTTTCTTTAGTTATAAATGTAAGTAAAAAAAAAAAAAATCCAATACTTAACGGATCCACATTATAGCATTCTACTGATAAGTAAATTTAGTACATTTTAGGTGGTTTTAGTGTAATTGAGTTTAGTTTGAGGATTCACAATTCAGTTCTTGTTCCATTTATTAGACTGTACAGTAAGAGTAGAGGTCTGTTTTATCTTTATTTTTCAGTATTAGAAACAAAAGGTAATAGAAGAAGATTAGAAACTAGACTGTCTGCTGCTTTGGGCAATTTGTAATTTTTGTCCTAAGATGACATTTTTTTTTTCTTTCTTTTTTTTTTTTTGATTAGTTATATGTCCTGTAATGTTGTAAACACATTGTGAGAAATGTGCCTGTTAGGGGTGATTTCATTGTTGTGCAAATACAGAGAGTATATTTAGACAAGCCAAGACAGCTTCAACCTATTAAGTCTTAAAGAACCACTGTCATATGGGCAGTCTGTCATTGACCAAAATAGCGTTATTTGTCACATGAATATATTTAAATACAACATTTTTCTTTTTTATTAGAACATATTCTTAGAGCATAATAATTATGTTCCTTGCAGAGAGTTGATACACATATATAATATGACTTAATTCCTTTTGTTAGCCCCTTTTCTGTCCTTCACTACCTCCTGTCTCTGTTCATCTCTTCATACTCTTTCTCTATTTTGGGGGACACGTTTGAGGTACGTAAAGTATGTATTTCACATGGGGCATTGATACATCTTGAAAGTGTTTAAGACTGTAACAACAGCCACAAGTTGCAGTTTCTTCATGTAATTACAACTTAAGTTTTTCTACATTTTATGTTAATTATGTGAAATTTTTTCTTAGTTTTTAGCTTCCTTTGCCTCTAATTTTCACTGCCAATAATTTACCTACTATTTCCTAAAGTGTCCTGTCAGTGTACTTCCTATCTATCCTCTCCCCATCTAATTGACAACTCTGAACCTATCTCTGTAAGATTTGTTGCTCTTGCATCAGAAAGGCTTGTCTTCTTGGGCTAAAATCAGATATTTTTAACCCTAGAAGCAAAGTCTTACCTTCCATTCTATTGGATATTTGTGACATTTCTTCTAAGTTATGAGTACATTTTTCACTTTAATTTTTTAATATGTTTACTTCTAAAACGTTACTATTATCATGGGTGGTTACTTTTAAAAAATATTCTCAATAATTATACATTCCCTTCTTAGAACATGAATTGATTTAAAAATACCTGCAAATGCCTGCTGAGCCATGTTTTTCTCGTTTTCATATTCCTAATAACATACCGAAGGTGTTACATGGCCGTGTAATATACTAATAGCATATGTTATATTCAGGTAACATACCTAGGCTTATCTCATTCTGAGGCTAGCAAATGTAAATATTCTGTAGGATGGGACCTTTCTAGGTGGTTGATGTTTCTTGGCTCTCCTCTTTCTTACTCTTCATACTAATGTGTTATTGATAGAAAATAGTCATATTGGTAAGCTTGGCGCAGTTCAGACTGCTTAAAGGTAGTATGTATTATATCCTTTTATTTTGTAGTATAAGAAGTAAGAAGTATCTTTCCTTGGACAAACACTAGTGTCTCTGCTGTTCTCTAGATCCCATTTCTTTTATTTTCTCAAATGTACTTTTATGTTTTGATAATCTAGTTGTTTCCCTATAGCAGAATTTTTGCCTCTGAGTTATAACCTTGCTCTAGTAATTCTTATTCTTAGGAATATTGTCTGTTGTTTTTTTGCTCCCCTATAATTACTACCTTACATTTTTAATTGCAGGTCATAGACAGATTTCTCAAATCTTTGCCTCTCTCACTTACTTTTTATTTTAAAACAGTCAAACCTATAGGAAACTTGCCCCCCAAAGAAAAACCCCATAATGAACTGTATACCTATCACCTATGTTCACCAGTGATGAACACATACATATTCTTAACTTTTTTTGTATTTGTTTTGTTAATCAAGATAAATGCTTCAGTTTATGTCTACTAAGGAAAAGAAAATCTAGGAATTATAACTTTGGTAAAGTTATAAAATTATAACTTTACCAATTTCTAATGTATCATCTATATATGGATTTTTACCTTGATCTCTTTATAGAAATTTTTAATTTTCCTGACCAGACTCATGTGTTGTATTCTGTTGTTATGCGTTTTCGGTTTCCTTTTTTGGAAGCTCTTTTTTTTTTTTTTTTAACATGATTTTCAATCTTTTTTCCCCCCACAGTATTGACATTTTTCAAGAGTATAGTGTCAGCCATTTGTGTTTTAGTTCTCTCCAGTTGGATTTATCTGATTTTTTTGCAGTAGCTTCAGGTTTATTCATTTTTGTCAGGCATCACCTGAATGATGTGTCCTCAGTGCCTCACATCAGGAAGTATGTATGCTGTTCATTTTCTCCATTTCTGGTGGTAATTTTTATTACTTTGTCATGGTGATACCTGGGAGATCTTGCTCTTGTGAAATTTGTGCTTTCTTCTTTGTAACCAGTGAGTATGCTGCAGAAGAATACTTGAGACTCTCCTTATTTTCTCATGAAATTTAAGAAGAAACCAAATGAGTTTATTCTTAGCTCCTCTTACCTACCTGCTGTCAAAGTCACAACCACATGGGGCTAGATTCAATATAATTTTTTTTAACCTCTGACTCGGCAAATTCTTAGTTGTTCCTTGTCTTTGAAGTGCTTCTCTTGTCTTATTTGACGTCAGATATACTTGGTGTTCCACTTAAGTGTCACTGTGTGCCTTATCTTTTCTCTCCCTTAATTGCAGATTATGGTCCTTTCCTTCCAGTTAAGTTCTTTTGTTTGGTAGTGTGTATTTCCATGTGTCTAAATCACTATTGAGAAACTGGTATGCTTTGCTCTGAATCCCCTTTGAAGTCCCAGATATGTATTTCACATGTCCAGCTGCTTATATGTTTTCTATTTATTTCTCCTTAGGTTCTTCATCTCTGCAAGTAGAAGAAATCAGGATCTCAGGGTTTCCTATTTCCTACCTACCTCTTCTGCTGTTCAGTCTTTGTCTTATCAGTATATTGTCCTACCTATAGATTGAAGCTCTGCAGCAACCACCTAATTGGTCTATTTCACATGTTGACCCCCTCAGGCCAGTGACCACACATTAATCACATCATGTCATACACATGTTTCTGATCATATGCTGGCTTTCCATTTTAGTTAGGATAAAATTTCAACTTCTGTGAAATTGAGCACAATCATTTGATGTCTCCAACCTCATTTTAGTCTCCCTCTGACCTCAAGAGCCCATTACCTTCAGTTTCCTTAGGAGTTAAACATTTTCCTACCTCAGAGCTATGCATGTTGTTTCTCATTCCTAGTATGCTCTTTCCTTGATCATCACATTGCTGGTTCCTGTTCTGTAGAATGATTACCTAAATGTTATCTCCTTGGTCATATAACTTTAGCTTTCTGCAATTGAACCAAATTAGATTTTTATTTATTTATTTATTTATTTTGGCCCTAGCACCCTGTTTCTACCAGTACATTTATTGCTATTTATAATAACCTGTCTCTTTACCTATTTTGTAGAAGTTCTCCATTCCATGAAGACAGGGACCGTGCTTGGCTTATTCATATTGTGTCTCTAGGCATTGTAATATATTAACTAGCCTTAATACAGAATCTGGCATATGATTCATACATATTAAAATGAAAATGCTATTTTATTGTTAGTACCTATCTTAGAATAGATTTATATGAATAGAGTGCTTTTGCTATAATTATTTGACATAGACTAAATCCTATACAGATAGGACTTTAAGTTGGAAGCAATTGGAGAAAGCTTTCTAGGTTAGTGTGTCTCTTTTGTTTATTTTTATTCTTATTTCACGTCTTACACTGAGGATTTATTCACATTTTGATTTACATTTGAGCTAGTGTTAACAATAAACAATTTCTAAAAAATTTTTAGCAGTGTATTAGACGCTCATGGTTTTTTTGTTTGTTTTTTGCGGTACCGGGGATTGAACTCAGGACCCTGCACTTGCAGGCAAGTGCTTATTCTACTGAGCTATCTTCTCAGCCCTGGCAGTGTATTAGAAAAAGTGGGATGTAACCCAGATCAGATCATCATTTTGGTGATAAATTATTCACTCATACAAGGAAAGAGAACACAAATACTTGAATTAGGAAACTCCACAAGAAATTTATTGGTTGACTGAACCAAAGAAAAGTTGGCAATCATACATACCAATTGCTATTGACCGAAATTATTATAGTGTAATCTGCTATTCAGTAATTGCCAAAAATATTTTGTTCTCTGCAGCTGAAATATTTACTGAGAACTTTGGACCTGATTTTCGAGATGAAGAGACTTTTTTTTCCGTATTTGCCATCTTTTTCCCTGCTGCAACTGGTATTCTAGCTGGAGCAAATATCTCAGGTGATCTTGCAGTAAGTATTATAAAGAATTGCAAATATTTATATTTGTATGTATATATGTTATATACAAACATATATATGTAATATGTTTTTAACTAGTATGTGTGTATGTATGTACATAGTTTTGAAGAGACCTTAAAAAGTTGTCTTTTCTTCTTTCAGGATCCTCAGTCAGCCATACCCAAAGGAACGCTCTTAGCCATTTTAATTACAACAGTGGTTTACATAGGAATTGCAGTGTCTGTAGGTAAATAGCCTTCCATTTCTTTGTGTCTCAAATATTTCATGGTGTACAAATATTTTTGTGACATTTTCTAATTTTCATATTGATAACATTTCAATGCAAATACATAGAATTGATTATAGTTTTAAAAACAACTTTAAGAACACTAATAATGACATGTAGACATTAAGGCACCAAATCTTTTATCTTCTCTAGGGTTTATTGAAATTTCATATGTGGAAGTGAATGAATTTTACTCATGGATCTTTATAAATTTCTGAAGGTTTTTGTTGTTTATTGTAATTAGTTCTATCTTTGTATAATAAAATCATTATGAAGACTGTTAAGCAGTGCCTGCCATTTTTGCTTTTTAGAGAGAAAACACTGATTTAAATTAGGATATACTAAGCAGAATGAAAACTGTTTCCCTAAAATCTTACTAAATTGAAAATGATTTTAAAGCTATTTTCCTTACTTTCATGTAGCCATAACATTTCAAATTAATAATAAGACTTACATGTTCAACTATTTTCTACATCCCTATTTAGATAAGGGAATCAAAACTCAGAGATTTTGCAACTGAACATAATGGCACTTGCTTAAAACAATTGTATTCATGGCAAAAAGGTTTTTATTTTGTTTTTTCAATAGAATTATTAAAGGCTATTTATAATCAGTATCATAGTCATCCAAATTGGCATTTAAAAAAGATTTTGAATTTTATTTACCATTAATGATGCATAAATATCTGAAATTCATTTTGAAAACAGATAAATGTGTGTGTGTGTGTGTGTGTGTCATTAGCAAAATTTGTTTTCCCAAACATTTTTAGCATACATCATGCATATGCTGTTTCAACACAATTTAATTTTAAAGAATGATATAACTGGTTATGTTTCAGTTTTTAAAATAATTTGTAGGGCTGGGGAGATAGCTCAGTAGAATGAACATTTGTCTGGCAAGTGCAACATCCTGATTTCAATCCCTAGTACCACAAAAAATAATAAAATAAAAATTTGTTACCATAGATGAACTTTTTTTTTTTTTTACTCAGTAAAATTGTTAGCTCCAGCTTATTTCACTCTGTCTATATTACCTCCTGAAGCAATAGGACCAGCCTCTTCTCCCTGGTGTTCAGTAGTTGTATTACTAAAGACAGCTTATATTTGCAGTGGTTATAGGACTAATTCAAAACAAGAGAAACTTTTTCCCCAAAATAAAGGTATTTAAATAGGAAGCACATGAAAACATCACTGCCTTAGGGGAAAGGAGAGCTACAAGGCTCTGTTTTCTCCAGCTCCCCTGCTCCAGTAATTTCAGAGCTAGAAATGTGATTTATGGTGCAAGAAGAAATCAAAGAGACAAGAACTATGTAATCTAATCATTAAAGTTTTC
>NDGM011161836.1:0-11446 GCA_002564305.1 Octomys mimax | reverse complement strand
CCTTTGTCAGTGTCAGCCATGTGGATGAGTCACGGCCATTGTTTGACCAATTTGCTCTCTGTGGAAGCCTAAGAGAATATTTTCTTTCTAGGTGACTCTCCTTAAAAACACACTACATCATCAATTACGTTGCTTTGTGGCCCCATAAATTCCTTGATCAGAAAATTTGGGGCACAACTGAGTTACACGGTGTTACTGTATAGGTTCTCCTATGTCCTCAGTCTTCGCTGACTTTGAAAGGGTGAGGCCAAAATGTTGGCAGACCTTGCAACCTTTCCTTTTCTCCAATTTTTGATCTGCAAACTTAGGTTGTTAACCCTCCATAAGAGAAGATTATTATTACCCTGCAACATATGCAGTTTGGTTTACTCTAACTGTCTAATATTCGAACATCTTAGGCATAATGTGGAAGAGGTATCTTACACCATGTATTGATATATTGAATTTTAAGTCCTTACCTAATATGAAGTTAAAATAAAAAATAGGAATAAACACATATTTTACACAGAAATTTATATATGTAATCATATATAGCATTGTAGCAGGACAGTCCTGTGATATTTGTTTTCTTTTTCTTGTGTCTTTTTTTTTTTTTTCATTTATTACTATGGAAGCTTTCTTAGGTAATTTCAAACCAGAGTATCTCCCCACCCACTTAGTTTTCCAGGGTGCTAGAGGACTGGCCTGAATTTCTACCCCTCATACTCTTTCCAAACAAAGGAGAAAAGGAGTCCCCTCCTCTGCCAGTCAAAGGCAGATATCCAAGATACTGCACAAGTCCTTCCTCCCAAGAAAGAAAAATGTACTCCAAGTGCCTAACAGGTTGTTTCTTGGTAAAGGTCTCCAATTTGGTTTTATAATAAGGAAAGAAAATAATGATTTTCTTTAATAATCTATAGATATTCCCTCTCTTTTTGATTTTCATGAGTCTATAGTGTTAACTGACAGAAAAGGCATTCACAACTAGCTTAAAATATCAGAGCAAATTCTGTTGTGACTTATGTGAGAGTAAAAGAGAATTCCTTGATGATCCCTGCGGGGCTGATGTGACTTGAAGATTTGGATTTACAGGAGTTCACTCCGATTGAGTGCAAGGGTTTCCTGTGTTCCATTTGTCGTCTGTTCCTCTGCCTTGTAAACTGGCAGGTTACTCAACTAACTGGTCAAGGCAGCTGCAGCTCCTTCATTAAAACATTATTTAAGCACCAACCAATTTCATTTTTCCCTTTCTTTATTGCCTTTGTAAACTTCTGTCTCTTTTAGGCTTTCAAAAAAGCATTATGTAGGACTAGGGACAACAAACTTTACTGAAAACAAGACAGCATGAGGGTTCATAGGCTTGAGGAGTACATAGGACTTGCAAAGAAAATTGTACATATACTAGATAGATAAAATGTCTGTGTTCACTTTTAGGTGGACGCTCCTTACATTAACCCAAATAAATGCTCTGGTTCACATAGATTGTAGCTTCACAGAGGGCTAATTTAAATCACTTGATAAGAGAAAAGATGTATTTAAAGAGGGCAATATATTTGCATCCAGCTAGTTATCAAATTAAGATAATATCAAAAGTGGTTTAATAAATAAAATGCTTATTATCTGTGTACAAGAACTAAATATTTTTCTTTGCCCAAAATAATACATATAGATTTTTAATTTATTATATTTATTGGTATGGCTTAGGTATACATAATAATCCCAATTATTATGTGGAATTTGTACCTGTACAAAATATATCTTAATTTTTTCTCATTTTTCTCACCACTTTTTGACCCTTCTTTCCTGCCTTATTCCCCAAATCTTTGAGGCCTTCTTTTCATTCTTGTTGATTTTCTTTTCCCTTTGTGAAGAGAAAACGTGTCAAACCTGACCTCCGATCATGTCTCCATTTAGTAAATGTCTTAATTTCCACATCTCACAAAATACGTATGAAAATGGAGGTCAAATTAACAGTTTTCTATGAACACCTAGACTTTTATAGAATGTTTTGTCTATTTTATAAATAACACAAGTAATATTATTTGTTCAAATTCAAGTGTTTTATTTTTTTACCTGTTTTTGTTAGTAATTGAATATTCCATGTCAGAAGTTAACAGAGTTTATAAACATCTGATTACAAAACAATTGTACTTAGAGAACAAGCAGAAAAATAGATGTATATGACTATATTGTACTATTTATATAATTTTACCCTAAAAGCTAATATTCTATTTTCATAGATTTACAAAAGCTCAAATTTTTTAAAATTTTTTGTATCATTTATTTAATTAGCTTCTTAGTAAGAAATTTAGAACACTAATTTATGAGGATAAATTCCATTTGTCAGAGCAAAAACAGATTACAGGTAGCCCTGGAGCTGCGTTATAGCTTTGATCTTTGCTAAAATCTGTGAATCCACCACTTTCTGATCCATCTTCTGCTGCTCTGGGGATTTTCACTTTGCTGATATCAAGTTTTCTATAGGTGGCAACGACAAATTTCTGGTGTGTTCTTTGTAGAGGAATATGATTAAGTCTAAGAAGCCCAGTCACAAGTAGCAAGCCCTTGGCCAACTGCTTCAGGAAGGCCACTCTCTTGCCTCTGTAACCCCTTGTGAGATGATAAAGATGGTGTTGTGAGTGATACTTTTTTGCTGACTGAAGGGTTTCTTGCAGTGGCTCAAGAGCTTTCAGGGCACATCTTTTTTTTCTTTTTTTCCGGAACTGGGGATTGAACTCAGGCCCTTGTGCTTGCCAGGGAAGCGCTTATTCCACTGAGCCATCTCCCCGACACCTTGGGCACATCTTTAATAGGGTAGTATCTAGGCATTTTTTGAAGCTTAACCACCTGGGTACCTTTATTCTTGTTCCCACCAACTGGTTTTGTGATCATAGCAAGAACTCTCTCCTTTTTTTCTCAATCTTTAATTTAGCAGCTGTGTACTTTCTCTTGTATAAAGCCTTTCTGGAGTATGTAGTAGATAGGAAGTATCTACCAAGTCCTCAAACCAGGACAGCATTTCGGCTGCAATGGGGCTGCCCCTTCTTAGTCCTTTTTGCCTTCACCTTACCCTTTTTAGCAGTGCCACTGGCAAAAGCCTTCTTGGTTTCATGTTTCTGCTCTTTAGTGTCTGGCTTCTCAGTTTTTTCACCCACCATCTTGCAAGATGGCAAAGAACTTTTTCTTTGATAAAAGGGAACATTGTGAACATTTTTTTTTCCCTTGTCAAGGAGTCTCAAGGTTTGCACTACATTTTTCAAGGAAACAGGTAGTATTATTTTTTTTTTATAATTTTATTTATTTATTTATGGAGGGGCAGCTCAGCCCACCAGAGAGTGGGGCTGGCTAGCATGTGGTGCTGGGGGATTGAACCGCGGTCCCTGTGCTTTGCTAAGCTTGTTCTAAGTAGGTGCTTTAGACCACTGAGCCATCTCACCAGCCCCAGGTAGTATTAATTTAAATAGTTTATAAATGAATGGATTTTCTCTCCTTTTGAAAAGGACTGACTGAAATGAACTGACATTAAGTGAAAGCAACAAACAGACCCCTCTAGATGCTATGGATATCTCCAGAGGTGTGAAATGACAGCATTTCTTAAGTTGCCTGCTGCTGTCGTAGGCTCTGCATAAACAGTATGTACTTCACCAATCAAGAATGTTTCAGGGTCTTCAGTAGGAAAGCTGTGTAAAATATGAAGATCACTTTCACAACTTCTATGCAACAGGAAATTTCTTTTAGTTCAAAATTATTCCTGTAAGGCACAGGGGCCGGGGGTTCAGTCCCCAGGCCTGCCCTCCCAACCCCACCCCAGGGGAAAGGCTGAGACAGCAATTGAGACTGGGCGTGGTGGTACGCACCTGTAATTTCAGCACTTGGGAGGCTGTAAACAGGAGAATCACTATGAGTCCAATCTAGTAGTGAGACCCTGAACACCCTGTAGACCCTTCTCTAAAATACAACAACAACAACAACAAAATATATATATTCCTGCAGTCAATTTTTCCTTCTAAAATTCAGAAATCAATATGGCACCCGCACCATCAAAGGTATGCAAATAAAGTATAGCAAATGTCATAGCAACAAAGTAGAAGGACCCTTCCATAGAAATAATGGTACGCTTAGCAATGACAAAATAATCTTTTTGGGTTATGAATTAGGAAAATTGAGAAATATACATAGAGAGAAAATCCTTCCAAAATGCATACACACTTCAGTTCACTGTACTAGCAAATGTCTGGAAGCTAATGACCCCAGCTTTAGAAACTATTGAAATTATGCAGGCTGTCCATCTCTCTCTATATATATACAAGAAATTATATATATATATATATATATATATATATATATATATATATATATCACTCTTCTCTTGCTTCTCATTGCTGGGACATATAACAGACACCCAAAATGAAGGAAGGAAATGTTTCTTTGGCTAGCTCACAGTCAGTGGAGGTTCTAGTCCATACTCTGTTGGTTCCAAGGAAGCCTGGCACAGGTCGTAGAACAACCTTTCAAGCTGGCTGCAAAGATCAAGACCAAAAGGAGTGGCAGCAGCTCAGGCAGCTAGATAGCCTCTCTCCCCTCCTTCCACTGTAATGCAGATGACCTCCCCCAGGGCAGGTACAGCATCCACACACAGCATAATCAATCAGGAAGGGCAGAATCTGCCCCATGGCTGTGTGAACCTTTGGAGGGACTCCTAGACACCCACTGTGTATATATATTTCACGTTATTACTATTTCTTTAGCAAGCAACATTTGTGGGGATACAGCTCAATAATTCTCAGGGGAAAAAACCATACCACAGCGTGCAGCGAACCCCAAAATGATGTCACACTGCGAGGTAGGTGACAACCACCAAATCACAGTGAGGCCACATGCTCAGATGCCCTGAGCTGAACCAGGGCTGTGGGGCATGTACAACACTCTTAAACTAAGGTCAGGCCACGTGGTGCAGCCAGATTAATGGTTGGGTCATGTGGTATGTGCAGTCTGTCCTCTGTTCAACAGATGATACTACTTGGGCTGGAGCTCTGGCCAGTTATCCTCAAGTTGGACCTGCCCGTGGGGAATGATTCACTCAGCAAACATCTGTTCCTCAGGTCCAGAACAAGAGTTCTTGATTCTGGTACATAGCTACTCCAACTTTCTTTAACCAATCAAGAAAAGTTTTCCTTCTTTCTTTGGCTGGACCTTACTCAAATATTTAACCCAAAGACCTTTGTAATTATAACTTGCACAAGGAACTCATACAGGGTTTGAGAAATCAGGAGATACCACTATAGATCACATATGGTTTATAGGGAGATACATTTTGGGCCAAAATTTTCAGAATTAAATAAAATAAGTGGAGGGAGTAAAACCAGCACTATGGGAATAATCCCAAGAGGTATTGGGGAAAAAAAAATAATCCCTAGGAAAGTTTGACCGGTGCCCCTAGGATCCATGAAGTTCATGGGAGACAACTGAGAAGGGCTGAAAGTGTCCCCTTTCAGTGGACCTGTGAGCCTCTCCTATCAGCTGGAAAAAATAGAGAGCCTATACATCCTTTCCCCTTTCTCCACATGGTGAACACACCAGGAACTGTCTCAGAGCCAGAGGCAAACTTTCTGTGTTCCTCAACTCCCTTTGATCCCCTTCACTCTCCAGCTCGCTGCCTTTCCCTGATAACTGATATCAGAACAAGTTAAGGGATTTCAATTTTCTAAAAGATTAACACTTCACTGGGAAAAAAGAAATAAGAAAAAGACTAGTACTTTCTTAATGGAGAGAAGAGGATAAAAGTATAAACCAGTGGAATCTTCACTAGGATTCCATGGAGTCCATAGTTTACAAGGATAACATTAGTCATCACATGAGTGACTACTTGGATTTGCATGGCCTCAGATCAAAAGGGGAAGGGTGTCACCACAAGGCAGATGAGCTTTTGCCCATTTGTCTTGAGAGAGGGAGAGGGAGGGGAAGAAGGAGGCAGGGAGGAAGAGAGAGACTCTGAAAAAGAAATGTTCAGAGGATCTCCTCTTTTTATCAGGACACGGAAGCCTGTATGAATTAAGGAGACTTTTCCTCAGGGACGCCAGAGGTAGCTCTTCACCAAGATAGCTCATGACCAGGTTCCCCATGCTAACAGCATGAGAATCTGTCCTGAAGACTCCATGTAGGCACATCTGTATGGTCTCCATGGTGAACAGTTTGCTTCCATCTGACCCAGGAATAGGGAATAGAGGCTAATAAATTTATCTCAACATTTATCATTTCTGGAGGAGGGAGAGAGTTCTTGTTTTCAATGCTTTAATGTACAAGCACCATTTTGTGGGGACCAGTGAGTATGTAAATGCTGAAAAAAAGAGAACACTGTAAGGCTGCAGGGGTTTTTAGGCAGAAATACAGAAAAGATATGAACTATGCTTCAGAAAGCAAAGTATTGAAAAATGATAAGCCTTTGGCTGTGCTGAATGAAGTCCTCATCCCAAAACCATTTGCTACCTGTTGCCATTTACTAACCAAGAAAAGGTGTCACCTGTCTCATTCTCAGAAGGACCTCAAAGCTAAAATAAGGACCCTAACACGCTATTTTATAGTATAAGTTTTTAAGTTTGCTGACTTATCACAGACAGAGAATTTTTTTTTTTTCAGAACTAAGGATTGAACTCAGGCCCTTGCACTTGCCAGGGAAGCGCTTATTCCACTGAGCCATCTCCCTGGCCTCAGAAAGAGAATTTTCAACATGCATCAGTCAGTAAAAGGCATAAGAAGGACTTACAAAGGAGATATTTTTGGATCCGCTCGAAAGTTGAGCACAGATGTTCAGGGAACTAGTAATCATTGTTCTCTGCAGTGAAGAACATGTATACTTCTCTTGAAAGAGTGGAATCTCCCAGGTTCCCACTCAACCTGAAGAAGTATACTAGCCCCTGCTAAAGGTATGGATCCTATTGTTTTGTTTTTGTTTTTTTTTTTTTGCGGAACCGGGGATTGAACTCAGGCCCTTGCCCTTCCCAGGCAAGCACTTATTCTACTGAGCTAACTCCCCTACCCCTCCTATTGGATTTTGATTTATGTTTTACACCTTCTTTGGATTCTTTCAGCCCATTTATATTTAAATCACATTCCAATTCTTTATGTTCTCAATTAAACTAATTTAGGGACTTTCAGTATTGGGTGTGATACTGCTTATAGTGATAGATACTTAACCTCCCAAAATGACATAAATTGCTTTGTTTAATTGCTTCTCAGTCTTGGAATATGTGGTCTTCTTAAAAGTGTAACGTTAAGTTATGACATTCTTGTTTATTTTTTACTCTATTTTTTCCTTCTTCTATCCTATCCCAAGCCCCTCAATATTAAATATTTGAGGGACCGGGAAGATGACTCAGTTGAATAACCACTTGCCTGGCAAGCACAAGGGCCTGAGTTCAATCCCCAGTTCTGCCTAAATAAATAAATAAATAAATAATGTCATATGAATTATGTTTGTGGAAACTTCTTGCCTATTTTAGATTATAGCAAAATATGTTTTCTCCTATTTTGTCCCTCGTTTGTTAGTGCAGTCTTACAAAATGATCCATGAAAGAAACGGAAGTTCTCAACATCATGTAGAACTTGAAGACAAAAGGATTTCTCCTAATATCTGCTGGTATAAGGGAAATAAAACAATAATGCATTTTGTTCATAGACTTTATAATCCAGAGCATAATCAGACAGTCTTTGAATGTATTCTAACATGTTCTTTGAAAGTTTGGCAAACTAAATATTAAAGGTAGTCTGCCTTGTTTTCCCTTTGAAATGTTTGGTAAGCAAATGAAAGAAGACATAGCCTTGTAGTAAGTGATGCTATTTGTGTATACAGGGTTTGAATATTCACTTATAGGTTTTCCTTTAAAATAGGCAAGGTCTATTAATAAAGAAGCATGGATTTAAGAAGAAAAAAGTGAGGTTCTAGTCTCCATGATAAGACCTTGACATGAAAGAAGGAAGAAAGGAAGGAAGAAGGCAAGAATAAAGGAAAGAAGGAAAAAAGAAGAAAGACCTTTTTTGATGATGGCCTTTCTTTTTGTATGAGCCACTGGACTCCCACAGTATGGTCTTTGGGGTCTCCCCTCCTCCCTTCCCAGTTTTTTCAGGTTCTTCATCTTTTTATAATTAACTGTTTTGGCAAAAAGAATGTGGATGAATTTCTGATATGTAGTTATAATGCATTGAAGCCTCCAATCAATCACGTTTATGGTTTCTCCTGATTATAGATTCTTGGAATTCAGTGGTGACATAGGTGCTTATGTAAGTAGAGAAGCTAGAGTAATGGATATCAGTGAGGCTACTTTGGCTAAGTTTTGATTGGAGGCACAGGCACGGAGTCTTGGGCAGCATAGACCACATGCTTTCTCAAGACTCTTTTGTCTGTTTGGTTTTATTTTATGTATTTATGTATGTACGTATGTATGTATGTGCATAATTAGTACAGGGTCTACAGGGTCTCACTACACAAATCAGACTCAGAGTTATCCTTCCTAATTTTCAGATTCCTAAGCTCTGGGATTACAAGTATGTGCCACCACATCCAGCCTCATTCACCTTCTCAACATAAGGATTAACATAAGAATCAGCAATTTAATTTTCTAATAATAGCTACAATATTGACAAGTAAATTTCTTAGCTATTCCTAAGTAAAAGCTTAGAGGAATATTGCTGCATCAGATTGTATGGAAATTATATAATTCATATTCATATATATATATACATATATATGCATATATATATATATATATATATATTAACCTAGGTAGAAAAATTCATGGGTTTGAAGTTAATAACACAGTTCTTTAAACTAAAGCAAAATATACACTGATATTTTTGATCTGTTATCATTAAGAAGATATCATGAATTTTAGTCTAATTAATTTTGACATGTGTAACACTGGAAATTGTATAATAATCACACTTCTTTAATAAGTGGACATACTTAAAATGTTCATTTTGTGGTTCCATAAAATAAAATATCCCAATTAATCTGACAGAGTATAGCTGGTACTTGGGTTTGATGTGTCCAGACTCCTATGCCCAGCACATTTTCCTCTGCACAACTTTCTGAGAAAGCAAACAAGTAGGTGGCTATGTAGGCAAAAGGTTCATCATGAATTAAATGTTTTCTCATCCACCTAACAATAAAGGTCTGCTTCTGCCACAGTGAGGCATCAATAATGAAATGATATTAAGAGACTGAACATGGGTGGATCTAGAAGGTATAAGTGGGTTATATCAGGAATGGCTCAGCCTCCTTCAATATCAATTGCTATTACATTTCTGTCTCTCTCAAAATCCATGCTTATTTACTGCTGGACACATTTGATTAATTGGCAGAGCAAGAAACTTCTTGTACCTGACCTACACATAACTGTGAATTACATGCTGATATCATCTGAAAGCAGGCAGATGCACTATTTTCTACTGTCAGAGGGTATTGTGAAGGATGCATTGCAGAAAACTTCTAGAGAGCTGAACTTTGAGTAGTGAATTTGGATACCCATAATGCATGAAGTGATAGTTGGTCACAAATTCTGATATGCAATTACTATTTTACTTTCATTTCAGTAGTAAAAATTAATGACTAGCAGTAGAACCGTCCCCACAGGCAAGAAGGTTGAGAATCAGAACCTTCATGAATGAAGATTTGTTTTGGTTCACTAGGTCAAGGAACCTGAAGAGAAATATCTGGTTGAAACAGGGCATACATACAACTGATAATGGTAGTAAACACAGTAAATGTCAGCTGTGTTCTTACTAGAGAGAGTGTAGCCATACTTCACAGGTTGGTAGAAAATCGACTGAGGTGGCTGCTGGTGGAACTTATATAAAATCCACAGACAAATAATCATGAGAAAACCACATAGAAAGATTTTTAGTATTTTGAAATTCACCGGAAAAAAAAAAAAAACCACATACTGCTCAGAGATAGAAATTCCAAGTGGTGGGAAGAACCTTGGTGACAACATTGAGGGGTGGAGTGGTGGCTGACTCTGTACCTGGTGCTGGCGAAACTGCTCCCTTGAGTTCTAGAGAATCTGCACACACTGCAACAATGTTAGGAGAAAAACAGGGAAAAATCAAGGCAAGTCTCTGCACATTTATTACCTGTACATCTTCCACTGACAAACATCAATGTTTGCGCCAACTAAAGAAAGAAATGTTGATAGATTTTCTAGCTTATCAAAAGAAGGTCAATTTGAGGCTGAGAGAAGTTTCATAGAAAAGTAGTAACAAAACTTGTGCTCTACTCTGACACTCTGCCAGGGAAGAGGTTTGCTACTGAGCCTATCAGGACAACCAATAGGTGCTCTCTTTCTTTTATAAGGATCTAGTGTCATTATACTGTAGTTGACTTGAAGTAAAAAATTAAACTCTATGATTTGTAATGTCTTTTAGCTACTGAACATAGCTTACTGTCTTGCAAATATAAAAAATACTATAAAATAAAATATAGATCATTTCTTCAACTAATTTTATATAATTCATCAATTATTCTATATAGATTTGCACATATATATTTTTCTGAGAAAATTAATTTATTCAAAACTGCAGTAGCAATATTTTATGTGAAAAAGGGAACTGACCAGGGTTGAACTTAAAAGATAATTAAGAAATCATAGGTAATTCCAAATTTAAGCAAACTATACATACATTAATTTCAGATCTTTAAAACTATCTATATACAATGTTTCTTAGCATAGTATTGCGGAGTATTGTACTTATGACACTATGCCTTTTATATTTTATATTATATTATTTAGAATATAAAAATAGACTAATGAATAAAACTTTGTTTGGATTTAATGTTTTTACAGACTGTTTTATCACTTAAAAGGAAAAAATAGTTGGCATACTTCTCTTGGAGAAAGAATTGTGTAAAAGACATTTTCATAGATACATAAAACCTCTGTCCAAACCTTAACACATACAAAATAACAATTTATTTTAGAACATATTACTCCCTTGGCACTGGTAAAGAGGAAAACATATAACTCCTGTTGTTAAATTCAGTGCAGCTAACTTAAAGAGTTTTACAATCCTCCATGCTGCACTAACAAATGCCTTTCAAAGTTATTGCCAACTTTTTACACCTTCCTTTTAAAATTTTCTACACAAGATGCACCCTGTAATCCAAATTTCTATAGATATTTCTTTTTCAACTACAGTACACTCATATTTTTAATATGAAATGGAAAATCTAAGGAAACTGAAATTGTCAACTGTATAAAATTGTTTTGGTAATGTCCTTGTAATTTATACTACAGTTTGTACAAAGATGAATTCATGGATCCTGAACTGAATGTAGGGTCATTTACATTTAAGAATCTATAGTACATTGACAGGACAGGGACAAAGCCTTACATTTATATGCACAAGATGAGCAAGGCAATGATCCTGAGAAACATCAGCAGATTTTTGAAACTAGCACTTAATTGGTAGGATT
>NDGM011161832.1:0-11524 GCA_002564305.1 Octomys mimax | reverse complement strand
AGTATTGGGTCTTCCGCTTGACTGGCAATGTCAGAAATTGTTGACCTGAGTCCCGTACAGCTCCACATAGCACCATGGCTTTATTTCTTATACTTTGTTTTTATGCTTTTCTGTTGGATGGTTAAGCCAAGGTAAAGCAGGACCTATGCAACAAGAGTTGTAGCTTTCTTCTCTTAACAGACTCTTGCTTGAGTCCCTTAAGGGGACTGCACCATTTCTGACTCTTGCTACAGACTACTTCTCCATGTTAGCTTAATTTTGTAAAACCTTTGTGAGACTCCATAGGTGGAGTGATCCTCATTTTCCCAAGAATATGCAGATGTTAACTAATTGGTGGAGCTAGATGAAGCCTATGTGTCTGTCTTGCTGTTTTCTTCTTTTTTCTTTTTCTTTTCTCCTTCCTTTTTTCTTTTCCCTTTCCCCTTCCCTCCCCTCCCCTCTCTTCTCCTCTCCTTTCTTGTCTCCCAACCTCCCCTCCTTTCCTCCCAGGACTGGGGATTGAACCCAGGGCCAGTCCACTGAGCTATATCAGCCCTCTTCATTTTTTACTCTGAGGCAGTATCTTACTAAGTTACTAAATCATAAGGCTAGCCTTGAATGTGGCATACTCACTCCTGCCCTAGCCTCCCAGAGTGCTGGGATTATAGGTGTGCACCACCAGGGCATGTTTCTTAGCCCTTCTGAGTGGTGTACAGGTGTACTGCATAGGTACATGAAATCACGGGAGCTCTCAGCTGTTCCTATGATTTACCTAAGAAATGTCTGGGAGAATGGAATTCTTGTCAATTCCCTTCCAATCCTGAATGGCAAGGTACAGGGAGCAAACAGAACCCCACATGCACATGTGTAAATTTTCTTGCCCTAGAGTGAGTGCCATACAAACAAACTGCCAGTCTTCACAGCCAGCCCTCAGGGACTCTCATGTGGGGATATAATGGAAGGAACTGGTTTTAACATTTAGTATTTTGTGGCTAAAACATGTAATTCTGGGTTTCAGGGTGACTGCAGTAGACTGGCCTAATTGTTTGATTTACCCACTTCTAATTAGGAGCTATGAATTCTGTATGCAAATGCAAATCAAGCAAGATGTAAATGAGTGGTTTGGTCCCAAGGTCCATAGAGCAGCGAATGCCTGTTTGCTGTTGTAGGGGCAGCTGCACTAGTGGTGGAACTGGATGCCTGGAGCTGGAAGCTGGTTACTGGGGCAGCTTATCATGTGGGCCTTAGGAAACCCATTTCACTTCCTCGGGTTTGGCTCTTCCATCTTTGTGTTGGGAGAAAAAATTCCTGGCTATTTGCTGTCTCTTTCCCTGGGCTGCTTTATTCAGAGTTGTTGTGTTTCCAGAAAGGGAACTACTGGTCCACTAGGAAGAGTAAAAGCTCATGTGTGAGAGTGTGTGTGTGCAAATACTTGCATGCCGATTTTTGGTGGCTCTTACCCTTGTGGCCTGTCTGTGACTCATTCCAGTGACCCAGAACATGGCTTTTGAAACCTTTTCTGAGCCCTACGCCCTGCTGAGGACTTGCATGATGTCCCAGAAACCATCCTGGGGCACCCTGCTGCCTCTCCCAAAAGGCACTGGGTGAGAGAAGATGATTTCCAGAAATCGTTTAAACTGGGGGCTTCTGGAGCCTTCCTATAATCTCTGCCCTGGGATTTACAGAGTGCTAGACTTGGCTCATGGTGACATCTTTCCTGAGGAGTTCTTTGGGGATCAGCTGATGGAGAAACTTCCTTCTGGAGAAGATGGGCTTGTGGAGCACTGGGGTTCTTCAAGGGGCAAGAGCTGTCTAGTGCTATGGTGAGTTCTGTCTTTGTCTGCAGAACCTGGTTAGCTCTATTCCTGCCCATTCTGCGCCAGCAGAGATGGGAACATAAGGTGCATTAACAGAGATGTGCATCTGGAACAGGGAGGTGAAAAACCCTGTTCCCTGGACATAAGTCAGCAGATTACACCTGGACCACTGTGGTGGGCCAGGACAGGACATTTAGAAAGGGGAGTGAGATAGTGGAACATGTTCAGAGGAGTTGAAGAGTCCTCTCATGGATGTGAGGTTGGGGAGCCAAGAGAAAGGTTCTAACCTAGAGAGGGCAAAACTCAGGTTTTGATAGAATTTCTTTTAAAGGTTTATTTATTTATTTATTTGGTACAGGGTCTCACTACACAGCTCTGAGTCATAGTGATTTATTTATTTTTTTATTTTTTGGGGAAGCAGGGATTGAACTCAGACCCTTGAGCTTGCCAGGCAGGCGATTTTTCTGCTGAAGTATCTCCCTGGCCCCTACATAGTGATCTTTTTGTCTTGGCCTTCCCAGCGCTGAGATTACAGGCATGCGCTATTACGCGCCCCCCCCCACTCCGGGGTGGGAGGCGGGGGGAAGTACCACCATGCTCGGTTTCAGTGGCCCGCAAGGTGCAGGGACAGCACGGCATGCGGTATTGAGCGTGGAACTCGGATCCTTGTGCTTGCCAGGCAGGCGCTTAGACTGCCGAGCTATCTCCCCGGCTCAGGTTTTGATCGAATTTTGAATATTCAAGAAGGTATACAAAATCATCTTAACTGCAGATACGGTCCCTGTGTGTTTCCACAGACCCTTCTATTGGAGTTCTAGAAGTCGTTCAGTGGAGGGTTTAGGGAGAAAGATTGTCCAATATGAGAAGGAATGCCTGTCCTCTTGAGTGTGTTGTTCAGTTTTCCCTTCACCACCAAAGCAATATATGCTCATCACAGAGCACTTGAAGAATAAAGAATAATGCCCGTGAAGCTCCTGTGATATTTCTGGACAGAAAACAGCCACTGTTTGCATTTGATGCACCGTCTTCTTGTGCTTCTGTGTATTTTATTTTTTTACAGAGTTGAAATCACAATACATAGATGGTTTTGAATCTTTTTTTGTAAGATAACAGATAAAATATTTAACCTTGCATTGAATAATTTATGGTAAATAGATTTTGATGGTTTCTTAATATTCTAAAGATATACTGTATTTTTTGTCTAATTGTTTTCTCCTCTGCCTACCATTAAGTTTATGTCCTAGTTCGTGCTTTTACAGTAAAAGTGATGGATAAATTTTTGCATGTGTTTCAGATTATTGTCTTGGGTTAGGTTCCTAGAAATGAATTTGTCAGGTCAATCTGTACAAACAATTTATAATTGTTGGTATGTATTGCTATGTGGTTTTGTAGAAATGTACTATAGTGTATTCCATATAGTTTAGGCTGATTTTGCTATAAATGACTAGAAAATTTAACCACAGATGGATTGAATACAAAGGAAGTATATTGGCGTATATAACAGGAAGAAAGTGTAGGGCTAGAGTTTAGCTTAAGTTATGCCAAGATACAGGGGCTCAGTGATGTCAGTATGACTCAGCCCTCCCCACTCCATCATTAAGGGCTTGGTGGCTGCTAAGACCCATGGCTTGTGGTGGTGTTGTAGGGGGTGAGTGGGCAGGTGATTGAGTCGTGGGTCAGGGTAGTGTCCATATGACTGGACAAGCTCCAAATCATCTAGCCTGAGTTTCCCAGAGGAACTGATCATTTCTTTGGCTCCATTAAATCTGATTTTGCTGACATAAAAAGAGTGTGTTTCCTATAAAATTTTTTATTAGACAAAGGTGGAGGATGATAGAGTTTAGGGGTTGCTCATTGGTCCATTTCTCCAGTTTATGCTTATATATCTGTCAGTCCATCCATCCATCCATCCATCCATCCATCCATCCATCCATTCAAGTGATATATTGGCATGAACCCTGTACCAGAAGGTAAAGAACAGGGATTATTGCTGGTGGCATATATTTGTAATCCCAGCATTCAGGGAGGTTGAGGCAGAAGGATTGTAAGAGCAAGCTCAGCCCTGGCAATTTACAGTTTAGCAACTTAACAAGAGCATTTCTCAAAAGCAATTTATAAAAACAACAAAAAAGTGACTTAAGATGGGTCTTAGTAAGAAGGTCCTGGGATGAACCTACATATAGGGGTGTGTGTGTGTGTGTGTGTGTGTGTATAAAAAGGACATAGACTTCCCTGGCAAGCGCAAGGGTCTGAGTTCAATCCCTGGTTCTACCAAAATAAATAAATAAATAATCAATTAATTAATTAATAAAAAGGACATAGATTCTTATCTGGTCATCCGGGTTCCACCACTGGTCAGTGACCAAGCATAGATGGCCTTAGGGAGCAGAGGAACTTTTCCCTCTGGGTTGCATCCTCCAAAGTATTTACTTTTAAGAGTTTTTTTGCAAAGTGAGATGTCAATATTGTATTGAAAAGACCAGTAGAAGTGTGAGAGTCACCCAGAGAAGATGATCAATTGGTGCAGTGCCTTTAGCAAGTTTTGATTTGTAGACTGTACCCCCTCGATCACTCAGCATGATTTAGAACCTGGCTTTGTGTCTGCTTTCTCAATATTTCCTCATTATTTCAAGGTGCTAAATGCCAGTTCTACCCCCTTGAAGGATCGAGTGGGATGCTAGCTAACACAGGCGGCACAAGCTGATGCTGTGTTAGGCACCAGGACATAAAAACAAGCTCTACTTGCTTCTGAAGGGAATCATTCCACCCCATGCTGTTTCATAGGGCCCTGGAAAGAAACTGTTTTTTCCTTGATGATCAAGAAGTCCCAGAAGGAGTTTATTAGGATATTTCAGAAACACCAAAGGTTGGCGTACAATGTTCTTTGCACCGGTTGCCTCCAGGGGCCCCTCGAGCCTGGCTTAGACTCCTGCAGTGGTCTCATCTCGCTGCACTCATACCACTCTCCACAGGACAGCCTGAGTGCTCTTTCTACAAGGGCAAGTCTTGGCTGGCCACTTGCTGTCCCCAGCCCTACAGTGGCTGATCCTTGCTATTGAGGTAATATGGATTTCTTCATGTAGCCACTAGTGGCCTGCTCTTAGGCCACCATCTCCACCTTGTTTTGCCTGTCCTTATCTGCTGTTTTACCCAACTGCTGGACTGTTTTTCTACCAGTGTGTTTTCCCTCACCTGCAGGCTTTCCCATGGGTCACCTACTTCTCCTTAGCCTCTGCCCATTAAGCTTTAGGCCATCTTTTAGGTTGCTGTTTACTTATTACTTCCTCCAATTTCTGTCCCTCTTGCAGTGGACCAGAGAGAGTAATAGTAGCTCATATTTTTTGTCTGGGTAGATGGTGACTGAGCATAAGATCCGAGTCCATTATTTGGCCAGTGTGCATCAGACTAGTGTGGTCACCCTGAGCACAGTTCACAGCAGGAGCTGGGAGGAGGGAGTCTGTGTCCTCTGTCTCTTGGGCAGCATCCTGTGTGCGTCTTGCCTTGAGCACATTCCATGTTGGTGGCTTCTTTGCCCTAATGTGGGCTCCCAGCTTTTTTATCAGCATAGCTGCTCCCATTTGTCCCAGTGGCGTCCAAAAGGGGGCGGGACAGAGAAACGTGCACATCAAGCTGGGGCTTTCTGAATTCCTAGAAATCATTACGAATCTGAATCATAGAGTTAATGTTGCAGCAATTATCCGAGACTGTATGTGCACACATGTGACTGTGGCTTGTGTGGGATGCGAATAGATGGTGATTTGTTGGCAGGGTAGGACTGGAGGCTTTAGCAGAAGCTGCTAAAACTCATTCTAGATTTTTGCTGACTTAGAGAAAAAGATATCCAAGTTCTGTACAATCAAACATTTGTGAGGCTCAATGCCATACAACATTAGAACTGT
Organism: Octomys mimax; assembly: GCA_002564305.1. NCBI lineage: Eukaryota > Metazoa > Chordata > Mammalia > Rodentia > Octodontidae > Octomys > Octomys mimax. The sequence goes on along the minus strand of NDGM011161832.1, from coordinate 5,829 downwards.
TATGTCATACTTCACCCAGTACAAATGTATGGCTAAAAGTCACCTTGCCAGTATTTGGTCTTGGAGATGAGACAGACCTGACGTTTAGCCCCACAGTGAATGGGAATGTGAAATTCAGGAAGGTCTTTAAACCCCAGGCAGGAGGTTGGTTCCTGATGATCGGCCCTACATTTATTGAGCAGATATTAGCGGATTACTGTGTGTGTGAGCCATGCTTGAGCCCAAATACACATCGTTGCATTTCTCCCACATTCAGGATCAGTTTGAACTTTATTGTAGGAGTGTTTAAGAAGTAACTCTTCATTTATTTTAGCTGGTCTGGATGTGCAGTTAATGGGGAATGGAGCTTATTTGTGCCACTTGCTTGCAGGACAAAACATTAAAAAGGAGCTTGGCCCATACCAACCCTACCTTGAACGAGAACACCACTAAGTAAGTAGGAACCAGAGAAAGCACAACTTGTTAAAAAAAAATATTCCTTGAAAGTGAGAGTCCTGTATTGTTGGCCATTTGTATCTGCTCTTCTAAAAATTGTCTATTTCAGCTCTCAATTTTTGTTGGGTTTTTTTATTCTAGGTTATCTCTTCCTTTGCAATACAGAAGCTTTTTAATTTGATATAATCCTATTTGTTGATTCTTAGTGTTATTTCTCATGTAATTGGGGGTTCTGTTTTTAAAGCCCTTGACTTTTTGAATAGATGCAGAAATGTGGAAATTTTACACAGCTGAACACTACTATGAAAAGGATAAATATGAGTCATTTGTAGAAAAACAGATGTACCTTGAATCTATGATGTTAAGTGAAATAAATCATACAAGATTAAAAATCATATGGTTTCTCTTATATGAGAAGCCTAAAGTATATATAATTCAAACAGCAAAATAAAAGATAGTAGCAAATAGGTAGCTAGATCTTTGGCACATGGGAGGGAACTATGAGATGCTGGGAGGGCATCGAGGAAGGGAATGTGAAAAGAATGAAGAAGTGTTTCTGTGCGTGTCCCAGCTCTCCACAGTGAGTGCATTCGCTGTGTACTGCAAATGGGTACAGGTAAAAAGATGAAAAACTGAAGTGGGGTTTCAAGTTAGAGGGGGTTTTCTTACCTTTCTTCATTCACTGTACTAACATTTCTGTATCTGTGCTTCCATTTGCATTTGTCAGCTAGGTTTTGTCACTCAGCTTTCCAGGGAATATTCTAGAATGAGTCCTCATAATGGGCTCTTTATACGAAAGGGTGCTTTGGAGCTATGTTGAAGGGTGATTGCCCTGAATTATCAGTTTGGAACTTGTAGGTGCTTTGCCTTAGGTCAGCCATGTTGGAATTGTTAGTTTGTTTGTTTCTTTGTGTGTGTGTGTGTGTGTGTGTGTGTGTGTGTATGTTTGTGTATGGATGTTTTTTGGGAAGGGTCTACAGGGTGATCAGGGTCTCACTACTAGATCAGACTCATAGTGATCCGCCTATTTTATAGCCGCCCAAGAGCTGGGATTATAGGTGCATGGGGCCAGCATGACAGGCCTGGGGATTGAACCCCCAGCCCCCATGCCTGCTTGCAGATGCTTTAATCTGCTGAGCTATTTGGCCAGCCCTGGAATTGTTAGTTTGTGTAAGACCTGACTACATGAACCAGTAACGGACTTTGGAGTCATAGATGTCTTGGTTTGGCTAAGTTATTTCAGTAGAGCCATTGTTTCTGTGTTCAAGTAGAGACTACTTTGTGAGGAATGTGGGAATCATCTGTTTATATTTTGAAAAGTGAAGTGTAGCAGAAAGTGTTTTAGAGTATTTTATGCCAATGCCTAGAAAACTCAAATTATCAGAGAAAGACTGGGGAGTGCTCTTCCGTGGTACAGCATGCCGTGTGTAAGGCTCTGTATTCCATCCTCAGTATAGCATATGAAAGAGAAGGGTTGAGGGAGAGTAGTACTATTTAGCTACTCAGCCGGTAGGATAAAGGAGCTCTGACAAGGGAAATAGACCAGACATTTAAATCCTATTTCCACAAATGAAGAGGCAGGTAAGCGGAGAGAGGCAATGTTTTTATTCTCCTGATTCCTGATTTGTAGATTTGACTCTTGTGAGTTAGTTTTCTAAGAGAATAGGACATTTAGTTGAGAAGTTGGCAAACTAGGCTGTAGGCAAAATCTGTTCTCCCCTCCCGTCCTTTGTTTAAAAGTTCTATTTGAATTAACCACATCCATTTGCCTGTGCAGTGTTGAGTAGTTGTGACAGAGACAGTCTGTCCCAAGAAGCCTAAATATTTGCTCCCTGACCTTATATAGAGAACCTTTGCAAAATCTGAAATTGCCTAAGCCTTCTCATAATAAGAGAAGGGGATTGTTAGGTTTTGTATAACAATGGTCTTTTTTATTGACATACAAGTATTCATTATTTGTTATTGCTTGCAAATTCGGTGGGAAAGGAGAGTGGACATTGTCTATTGCTAAAGGTCCATGCAGTGTGGCCAGTACGTGGCGTTGTTACCAGACAAAGTCAGATCAGCTGTGGGGCCATGGCCAACTCGGTATGTCACTTTGAGCCTTGATTTCTATGGCTGTAAACTTTAGTTTTATTTTTATATGAAAAATTGTGATTGAGGCGACCTGGATCATAATATGATTGCTTTAAGCCAAAGAAATAAAGCCATGAGGGCATCCTATAAATGGCAGGGGGGCTGTATAAATAGCAGGAATTAACCAGCACCCATTTGTGTCTTTGCAGCTGCTGCAGATACGTGCCTTGTAAAACTACCATATTATTTAGAGACTGAGAAGTATTTGGATGGTGGTAACGTGCTGCTCTGGGAAAAGCAGTCGCCAGTGGGATTTTTATCACATAATTAGAGAGTATGTGAAATGTGCTGGTGAAAAAAAGCTGTGTGTGCTGCTGCCTTGTTTTAGCACAGACCAGGGAATCTGAACCTCTTCCCTGAGGATGTCCTAGAACAGTGTCCTTGCTCTGCTCCTTTTTATGGCCCTGGCCTTTGGCCAGCAGAAATTCTGGGCTGTTCTGGACATAGTTCCAGTGCTACAATAGTTTTAGGGACCCTTGCCCAAGTGCCACTGGACACCTTGGGACAGAACTGCATATGTGAATGGACAAAAGGACAGGGAGGGATGAAAACGAAGGGACAGGAGGAATCAGGAAAATCTAGTGTTAGTCTGAGTAATAAGTGGATCTGATTTTGTCAGCTCATGGGTCCATTTACTTATTCATTCATTAGGTCATGTTTTCATTGAAAAAGTGATACTACTGTGTACTTCACAGGGTTGTGGTCAATAATTACATGAGATCCCAAAAATACAGTGTTCAGCAGCTATCTGGTAGGAGCAAGTGCTCATTTATTAAATGGTAGTTCTTTTCTTTTTGAATATTTAAAGAGAATAAAAGAATACTAAAAAAAATAGAAAATACAGAATTTTGCTAAACAAATGATCGGAATTCAATGATAATTGTTATATTGCATAGTGTTGTCTTCAAACTAGTTGTTCAGATTACCAGATATAAGCATGCAAAATTGTTCAAAAAAATAAATAAAAAATAAAAAGCAGAAAAAAAAATTTAAGCACTAACTGTTCCTTTCAATAGACCAGTAGAAATCAGCAGTACAATTATCCAAGCTCTTATTACTATTGTCCTGTCCTAGTTACTTCACATTCATTAAGTCCATATCCTGGTCCAGGTGCTGGAAACGGAAGTGGAAGTAAAGACATATGGTCCAGCCTCGGCTTCTCCCCATTAGCTGTGCATGAGAGGACTAGGGGTCAGCATGCCTTGTAGATTTCTCCCAGAGAGCAAGGGATGCTAGAATGCCCCTCAGCTCAGCTTGGTCACCTGCCAGAGGCCCCCAGCCCACTGCTTCAAATGTCAGCTATGCTTTAACAGCATGCCTGGGATCTGTCGTCTTCTGCTGGATACTGACTTGTCGCTGTCATGCTTTTCTTAGATTCTTGAAATACTTACCTACCCCATTTAACTTTTTTTTTTAAAGTTTTATTTATTTATGTGTGTGTGTGTATGTGTGTGGCCAGCTCAGCCCACCAGGGGGGCAGGACTCACTGGCATGTGGTGCTGGGGGATTGAACTGCGGTCCCTGTGCTTTGCTAAGCTTGTTTTAAGTAGGTGCTTTAGACCACTGAGCCATCTCACCACCCCCCCCCATTTAACTTTTAATCCTTGTAGTTTTACAGTTGTTTCCTGTAGCCTTGAGAACAGAGACATTTTATTTCTCTTGATTACTTACAACAGTTCTAGCACATACATATAGCCAGTAATGGAATTAAATGGATGGGTTTAGATTCAACTTAGCCACCACTTATTGAACATCTGCTTTAGAGTCCTCAGCCTCATCATTACTGACATTTTTGGCCAAATATTCTTTGTTGCAGGGGGCTGGCTTGTGCACTATAGATTTGACAGCATCCCTGACCTCTGCCATCACAGGCAGTAGCATCTCTTCATTGTGACAATCAAATATGTCTCCAGACATTACCAGATGTTCCCTCTAAAGGGCAAAATCACCTTGATGGAGAATCATCCATTCACTGGGTTCTAGACATTGTGTAAATTTTGTCTGCCCAGTAAGGTTATAAATAACTTCAGGAGAGTTTCCTCCTCAACTCCCCTCTGATCAGAGTAGATGTCAAATAAATATTTGTTTAGTTGATCCGCTCAGCTCCTTTTCCAGGTTGAGCCCCCTTGCAGCAGAAGAGAACAGAAAATTTGAGGCCATATTGATTATCCTTAATTAGCATGTATGAAATAAATCCCTTTAACTTGTGGTTGTCATTTTGCTTTCCTTGTTGACTTTCAGGACTGGAGCCCCTATTTTTTTGAGAATGCCCACACTGCCAAGGAATGAGCAAAACTCACACTGCTCATTCAGTTTTACTTTGTAGAAAGCTATTAGTAATAAGCTATGAATATGCTTTCCTCTCTGAAATGCTGGTTACAGCCTTTAAACTCCAGAGAGCCTGTCTCTTTGTACTTACTATACAAAATGGTCCATTTGCTCAGAAATGGTTGCCAGAAATATTTTCTATGCTCCCTCAAGGGGATGGGCACCAATATAGGTCATGGCAGCTCAATTTTACCTGTCAGGTTGTAAAACTTGAGCATCTGTAATCCGAAAATGCAACTCTCAAATTTCTCTAAACTATTAAACCTTTGGAATGCAGATATAATGCCATAAGTGGAAACTTCCATGCCTGATGCCATGGAATGTGTCTCAGCCAAAGTGCATGCACCCTAAAGCATACAAAAGAAATCAAGGAAGCTCCCTAGTGCAGCCTATTCATCTTCCAGTTGCCCCAGCCTACCTATGCCAATGTCAGCTGTCCTCCAAGAGCATGCTTGGGGCCTATCTTCTTCCTGATTAATGCTGTCTTATTGTCACATGTTTCTCAGAATCCAGAAGCACTTACATACCCAGTTTGACTTTGGATCTTATCCAAACTCATATTTTTACAAGTGTACTGAAGCATAAATGCATTTTGTGTTTGACCTTGGGTCTCATTCCCAAGATATCTCATTAACTATATGTGAATATTTCAAGACTTGAAAACAAATCTGAAACACTGTGGTGCTGAGCATTGGACAAGGAACTAGCAACCTGTACTAGGGCAACCAACGGCCAGGTGTGTCAGCCTTAAAGTTGGGAGTCATGGATGCTTTTAGTTAGGGTTCCTGTAAGGGTGTGCTTGCGGTAGGGTGGTGCTGGGGATGGAAAGAGTTCTACTTGGTGAAAATGGGGAGAAGCGTTATTCTAGGTGAACCAGGTACAAAGCTTTGGGCATGAGGACGGCTTATATCTAGTTTGGGTGTGCCACTA
>NDGM011161806.1:0-11258 GCA_002564305.1 Octomys mimax | reverse complement strand
TCTCTCTCTCTCTCTCTAAATAAATAAATAAATAAATGTTTAAAGTGAAAAAAAAAACAACTAATTGTTATTAGCTCATTGAAAGGAAAATTTTATGCAGATATTGCAGGGCCAATTTGTCATGCATATATCTTGTTCAAAGTGGGAATTGGAAGTTTGCATCCATCGTTGCTTTGGCTGGCCCATTTCTCTGACATTATATCTGTCAGTTCTTCATTTAATAAAATTGCTTTCTCTGATATTAGATGGGTAAACGTTAACAATTATTATATTCTTTTTTAAACACATGTTTTAATTCTTATATAGTGATCATTTGCCTCTTTTTGTGTCACTTATTTTTGTGCACTTTCCCTAATATAAACATGCCTCCTCCTACTTTGCTTGCCTTTTCACTATGTTGACTATTTTCACACTCCAAACTTTCCCTGTGTGTGCATATTTCTCTTGGAGCAAAAAGATAATAGCCAACATATCACTGGATCTTTTCATTGTACTCATTTGGCCACTTTTGGCCTAATCAGGGGATTTATTCTATTTATATTCAAGTTTACTCTAGATATGTAAGAATATACTCCTGCCATTCTATTAATTTTTTTTCTGTTTTAAATATTATTTGCTTTTTTCTTCATTATTCCATCTCTGCAATTTAATGGTTCATTATTATTATGCCAGTTAATTTTTCTTCATTTCTCTTTTTGTGTTTATGTAACTTCATGATGGTATTCATCTTTCTTTTGTTTCTGATGTATAAAGCTTGGAGTTGTACTGATGATAGTATTTCTGTTTGTTACTTATTTCTTTTAAGAACTTAGAATATTGTCACTGTGTTCTTTTTTGGCCTCTAAGATTTCTGCTGATAATTCTACATTTAAGCAACAGAGGAGTCCCTTAAATGTGGCTAGTTGCTTTTCTCTTGAAACTTTGAGAATTTGGTCTTTTTCTTTCACATCTCCAAGTTAGACTATATATATCAGGGTGAGGATCTTTATGGATCACATGTAGTCATATTTCTTTGAACCTAGGAAATATACTTACATCTTTCAAGATTCTTGTGGGTAGGGGCTGGTGAGATACCTCAGTAGACTAAAGCACCTGCTTAGGCAAGCATAGGCAAGCATAGGCAAGCGCAGGGACAGCAGTTCTATCCCAAGTACCACATGCTGCACCAGCCCCAACTTTAGGGCAGGCTGCGCCAGCCAGAGTCCTAGTGTAATGAAGTTTGCCTGTAATCCCAGTGCTGGGGCAGCTGAAAACAGGAGGATCACTATGAGTAACAATCAAATACATTTTTTAAAAAAAAGATTATTGTGGGTTTTAGCCATTGTTTAAATAAAGATCTGTATCCTTTTTTTCTTTTTTTGCTACAAGCACTCAGAAAATGAAGATATTTGACAAATGGAGTATCAAAAGGCTCAAAAGCACTTTCTATCTGTTTTTCTAAATCTTGTTCTTCAGAAGCAGTGGGAGAGCTGAAGCCCCTTACAGACTCAGCAGTGCTGCAGTCCCAGATTCTGTGTAGGTAGCGGAGGCAACAGGGACCACAATACTCCACCTATTTTGTTTCAACTCAATCCTGAGAGCAGCATGCTATTAAGAACATGGTGGTGTTAGAGGTGTGGCAGACACCAAAAGACTCATTCCCAGCCCCAATAGCAGTGTATGCCCAGAAATGGTGGCAGGGAGCAGGGAAATTGTGTGGGTCAGGCAATGCGACCAATGTGCTTGTGCACACCAATTTGACAGTGCAAGGTTACTGTGCACGGGCAGGGGGAAAGCCTCACTCATTTGCCCACCTATCAGCAATGTGCACTTCAAGGAAGCATAGAAAAGAATGGACATGGAAACAAAATGGTGCCCTGCTTCAGCCCTGATACTGGGGGTATCAACATGTACACAGATATCCAGGTCCTTGTTTCCAGGGCACCAAGGCTTTGGTTTCCTAGATTTTAGAGCCGGCACCGTCTGTTATTGGTGTAACACCTGTGCCTTAATTACTCTCCTCATTGCTGAGATGAAATCCCTGGTGCCCACAAACTAATGAAAGAAAGGAATGTTTTAAATCATAGTTTGTAGCTGTTTTGGCACACAGTCGTCTGGCTCCAAGACAGTGTAACATGGGAGAAGACCATCAAAGAGGAGAGACTGTGCATTCTGTGGCAGGGAATAGGCAGAGGGTAGCCACATCCTTCCCTTTCTTTCATTCCCTTTATATTCCATGCAGACTGTGAGCCTGTGAGCTGGTGCTACTCTCATTCAGCATGGGTCTTCTGTGTTCAGCAATTATATTCAGCCACATCCGGGACTCGTAACCCAATACCAGATTAATCCAGTTACTGCCCTGCCCTAACTCAGGCATCACACACCACCATCTACTCACTCCAAGCCCCTCCTATGAACACATGAGTCTCTTGTGGGGCATTTCCCTACACAGCACAGCAACCTGTCTTTTACAATGCATGGAGGGAATATCTTTGGTCCCAAACGTGAGAATATGCAGGACATTCTGACACTTAGAGTGTTAGGATTTGGATGCTCTCATTTCTCAAGATGGCACATGGCGCCACCTGGGGACTTGGAGTTACAGAGAAATTCTTTAAGATTTGTCTCCATGCAAAAGCCACCCTATCCTTTCCAGTCTGCTCTCTTAACTTGTTCAAAAGTCTCCAATAACTGAGGAACTTTATAGTACTTAGAACTGCCCCTGACTATGCCAGTGGAGATTGGGGGACTCTTCCATTCACATTCACCTCTGGCAAGAAACACGTCCGTTCACCTGGCTGAAGACCTGGAATGGCACTGCAGCAGCTCCTTGTGCCATTTTCTGTGCAATAATTCCTTGTCTCTAAGCTTCAGGAAGGTTTGCTCTTTCTTATGGATTTCCTGCATTTTATTATTTTACTCTCCTCAAAGTGAAGCTACCAAGTTGTTACTTTTTTTCTTCTTGCAGAAAGAGTGAGGCTGATTACCTTGATTTAAAGATGCTCACATCCCTCTTTGATTTCTAAGGTCAAAACTGAGGAATAAGCCAGGCTTGGTGCTTCTCTAGGGCCCATTTGTGTGACTAACAATTTCTCTATGTGCGTGGCTAGGTGAGGGTCGCCCCCTCAGACCACAGCTTAAGGTCACCTCTATCCTTCAATGTGTTGTTTTCTCTCTCTTCAAACTAACAAGGACACAGTTAAGTTTTTTCTTCAGTCTGCTTTTTCTTCTGTATATCTTTGTTCTTCAGCTAGAGAAAGTAGTTTCAGTTGTGTCATAACTTGAATTTTCCCATATTCAGACTTCCGCACATATAGGCTTACTATGCTTGATGAGCTCTAGTGACGGTGGAAGAAAAATAAAGGCCAGTAGCACCAGGGTAGAGGCTTAAAATATGTGGTGTGAGCACGTATTAGTGTCACGATGCATGCCTGTTTCCTTTTTATATTTAGATGTTATCTTTAGTTTGCAAAGCATAGAATTAGCAGTTTTGTGATCTTATACCCTTACTAAAAAGAAACAAAAGCCAAAAAACACCTCCATGATCAACTGATTCTACTAAGAGAGAAACACTTCTGATGCCCTGGTACGAGCAACCAATATTTTCTTCCAAACCACTGTGATTCCATTTCTGTTATCTTCTCTGCTTTGACAAATGGCACTCAGGTGCCTGCTTGAGTTAATTTGCCTCTCAGGTATACCACGGTCACTGATGCATCGTGCCGCAGTATTAAGTGGGGATATAAACGCAATGATCCAGCACACACACGCACCCTTCCTCCACTATGCAGACATCTAAAGCTCTGCAGAAAACTGTGCTTTCAGTCTGACTGCTATCCAAGAGAAATTAATATTACGAGAGCAGTGGAAAAAGGAATACTAATATCCAAAATTAAATAATATATTAAAATTTTATCAAATACATTTCAGGAATTTCTAATTTTATCATGCTTTTAAAACTTGGTATTATAGCAGTATTTCTTTTTTTTTTTTCCTCACTGCACATTTTTAGCTGCACTCTATTTTTTTTTTTAAACTTGGTGGTTTAAGTTCTATATCGTAGTGCTACTCTCATAGTACCTGTGGCTTATTTTGTTTCCAATCATCTTTCACTTTTCTTTTTAGTTATCAAATGTATGAGAAAAATTCACCAGAAATAAGGAAATTGCTTTTATAGTTCTGTGAGAAAACTGGTTTCAATCCCAGAAGCTTAACCCATAAGTCATTTTCCTGCCCCAGATGGGAAAAATTATGGAATTAGAATTTAATTGTTTTTTAAAATAATTATTCTAGAGACATCTATTTCCTGAAGTAGATGCTATGCTTTAATGTCCATCCCTGTATCTGTGCAAAATACATTAAAATAAACATAAAAGAATGTCTTTAATTTCAAAAAAACCTAATAAATATACAGATAAAATCTTCAAAGTATGTATGTGAAATTTTAAGAAAGGTTGACTGAGTACGGAAAAGACCCTTTCCTCAGAGTTTGTATGAATTGTACTCCAGGAATTTAAGACTGCACTACAGAGACAACTGGGGCTTTAGTGGATTAGAGGATTTGGGAAAGACAGTTTGGGACCACAACTGCATAGCTAAGGAAAGAACAACGTCCTAATGCACCCTGTCATCTGGAAAGCTTTGATGTTAATCATACTTGAAGTCTTACTGGAGAGGTAAAGAATTACACATGGTCCTGCATCGCTGATGTGGCACGTGAGAGTGCACAGCATTACAGGGAACAGTTCAGTCCACAGAAAATGGTGTTCACGGAGCCCCAGTTAGAGTTTTAGGAAATGCATGAAACAAGAAATCCTTCAGGAATTGATACGCAAGATTTGACATCCATGTGACTTTTCTTTATGGTTGTTTGTTTCTGTTTGTGTCTTTGTTACGCTTTTTGGCATAAGACAGAGAGAATGTTCAGAGTACAGGATTTAGCCATTTTCTTTCTTTTCATCGAAACAAAGGCTTTAGTATTTTTGGGTTTTTGTTGTGTTCTTTTTTATTAACTCCTATGAAACTAATGGGTAACAAAGTGGATTCTTTACTTTACAAAACCATTAAAGAATTCAACACTATTGAATACTAGTCCACAAAATGTCACCTTAATGAACTATGGATAACACAGTACTCTGTATTACACATTTAGTTGAGTTTTTATAAGACAAACATTTTCATTTCATTATTTTATCCGCATAGTAAATAAGAAGCTTCTCAATCACAGGAGAAATATTTAGCTGTGGGATTTTAATATGATTTATTTGTGATCCATTATTTTCTGTGGGAGGATGTGGGGAAAGGCAGACCTATCATGCAGTGGGGAAGAGGAGATAAAAGAGTCTCTCTATCATAGGAGAGAGAGGCAGAGAAAGAGAGAGAGAGAAGAGAGACAGACAGACAGAGAGAGAGGAGAAAGAGACAGAGAGACAGAGAGAGAGAAAGAGAGATGGACAGAGACAGAGAGAGAGAATGCACTTATCCCTTTTCTGCAGGAAGTAAACAAATTTGATGGACAAAGTTGGTTGAAGAATGTTTTGGTTTTTACCCCTTTGGAATGCATTAATTACTTTAGCTGCAAAAAACCTGTGAGATGTAAATCATAGTTTAAAATATATGACCTTAAACTATGAAGAATTAGTAGTCATGCCAATATGGAGTCTTTTGGCTTTCTGTATAAGAAAATCTCTATTGTGTAGAAATAATGAAAATATTCCAATATTTCTCAAGAATAGAACCTGTCTCTACAATGTCTCAGTAATGTCTGAGGGGGTGTCTCAGTTACTTTTCTCTCATTGGTAAGACAAATATCCAACACCCAAAATGAAGGAAGGAAAGTTTATTTTGCTCACAGTTACTGAAAGCTTCAATCCACACTCAGCTGGCTCCACAGCAGAGTGGCAAGTGGCTGTGTAAAACAGCAAGAGAAGCCAAAAAAGGAGTAGCAGCAACAATGGCTACAGAGGGCAAGTCTGTCTTGATTAAGTTGCATTCAGGTTGTCTGCCCCAGGCTGATTGTGGTACCCACACCCATAAGCCCAGTGGATCTTGAGTTAATCACAAACTCTAGAAGTCTGTCCCTTGACTGCATGAGGCCTTGGGGATACAACTAGACACAAACCATAACATTCCACCCCTGGACACTGAAAGACACATTCTTCTGTGCAACAGGCATTTTAGTCCCTCGCTCAGAATTACCAAAATCTCAACAGTTTCATCATTGCTGAAAAGTTCAAGTCCCAAGTCTCCTACAAGACCTAAGGCAAACTCTAGCTGTAAGCTCCTGTTCAAAAGAAAAGTTAAACACTTGCAATGTTCAGTGGCACAAGATAAACATTACCATTCCAAAAGGTACAAACAATAGCGAAGTACACAGCATTGGGACCAACACAAGTCCAAAATCTAGCAGGGCAAACATTAAATCCTATAGATCCATATGGAACATCTGAAGCAATCTCTGGCAAACTGTGTGCTCCATGTGGCTCAGCCCTTTGATACTCTTGATGGCAGCTCCCATAATTTCTCTCTTAGGCCGGCTTTGCTCCCTCTTTGCAGTTTTTCTTAGATGATCCACATTCTTGGATTTTCCAATCTTCTGGGGTTTCCACTGAACAGGATTCTCACTCACAGGTTCACACACTGCCCTCTCAGTGACACACTGCCTGGCCTCCAGGCATTCATCTGAAATTTAGGTGGAAGCCTTCTGAACCTCAGAACTCCTTCATTAAGAATGTACCTAAAACTAATACCACGTGGATATTACCAAGGTCTGCTACAAGCTGGAGCATTAGCCAGGCTTCCTTCTCTCTTGGCTGTGGGAGTCGAGTGCCTGGATTGCTGAGAACTCTGACCCTGATTCTGAGGAATAAATTATTCAATCCAACACCACTCTGGAACATTGTGTGACCGCCACTGTCATTCTGGCATGTGGCATTCTAGGGCTTTCTCATCAAAGCAAATTCTCGCTCCCTTGAAATTCTGAGGCTGCAAAGGGTGGAGACCTGCTGCCTTTAGTGATGCCCTAAGATCATCCTTTCCATTCTCTTGTTCCTTCTTGGCAGTGGAAATCCTCTCAGATTCATCTTTTCATTCCACAGCTTGATTGGAGCTTCCTTTCTGGCCAAACTTACAACATTTTAAATTATACTGCTGGGCTCTTTGCTCTTGATTTCTAAACATAAATCTGGGTAAAAGCCCCCAACAACAGCCATGCTACTGCTTCAATATTTGGCTGCTTTGAAATACCTTTAGACAGATTAACTAGTCTGCCGTGCTTAATCTTAGTCTCAGGTAAAGTCTTTGGATACAAACAAAATCCAGACAAAACATTCTGACAAAATATAACACAAATCATGAAGAGTTCAACAACCAGTGCAGTACTTTTTCCTAACTGAAACCTCCCCAGCCTGGTCTTTACAGGCAAGATTTTCATCAGCTGTATGGTTTTCTCAGCTCTGAACAGAATATCCCATACAGAACAGCTGAAGCCCCTCAGACAAAGTTAGCTAAAGTAACTACATTAATAATTTCTATTAGTTTGTTAAAAGAAACAGTTAGTGCTAACATTTTCTGATCAATTTTGCATGCCTATATCTGGTAGAGTGAGCAAATACTATGACGATAACAATATGCAAGGTAATAACAATTGTTAATTTCTTACCTTATTTTGAAATTTTATATAATTTTATTGTATTTTTTCTCTTTTAAAAATAAAGAGATTTTGATACAGAGTCTCTATATAATTTTTGATACCTTGTAATATTTAAGCTTAAGATTGAATATACTAAAATTGCATACACTCCCCAAAAAATAATAAAAATCTAGGCATGTAAAGACCATTTCTATTTGGTTTAGCTACAAAATAATTGTGAAAAGACCTACATGAGTTAGGCTCCTGTGTATTTAGCAAGACATTGTAAAATAAAATAGAGAATCAAGATCATGACAGTTAAATAGGCATAATTAACACTATGATAGCTAATGTAGCTAATATCATTAATATCTTAGTGTTTGTAGCATATAGTTGCAGCCTATATCCGTAATTAACTCATTATTAAAATGATATACAGACCAGATATGAACGAAGTATTTTACCAAATAATAATTATCTCAATATTTTATATAACTAAATTTAACTTAATTTGTTTTTTAATTGGTAGCATCCCTGTACAAACATAACAAACTCATTGACAGAAAAATTAAGAAAGTCATACCTCAACAATAGTATGAGAAAAAATAAAATATCTATGAATCAATCTAACAAGGAAAAAAAGATATTTACACTAAAAATATAGTACTTTAAAAGGCGATCAAAGAAGAAACAGACAATGGAACGATATCCCTTGCTCTTGAGTAAGAAAAACCAACATAGTGCAAATGGTCATACTACCAAACTCGCTATACAGATCTAATTCAATCCCAATCAAAATACCAACAGGAGTGGTGCAGACCCAGAAAGAGAGCAGAGGCATGCGGGTAGGCCAAGCAGACTGACACACACTGCTAGGCTCAATGTGGCCCAGACAGTGGCCTGGACTTACTGGGAGGATCCTTGCAGCATGGAGGCAGGATGAGGTAACATCAGTGAACTAGTCTACATGGAAGAAGCCAAGTACCTGAAGGGGAGGTGCCAGTTTACACACAAATGCCAAATTTGCATTTGGCTTTATTATACATCTAAAATGTTTGTGCCTGTGTTCTAAAATACAAAACCACTAGTTACCAAAGTTTGTCCATTTGTAAATTTTACTTGCTGTTATTAATATTACTAATTGTATTACTGAAACTAGGATACCATGTCTGACTTAGCCACATGATCTCCCTAAGCTAGTAATAGGAGGCACATCCATAATAACCTCACAAAGAACCTATAATGAATGACAGAGGATAGTGCCAAACAGAAACAAATATCCCACTGTGAATCATTAGGGAAAACAAGATCTTGAAAAATACACAAACCAGTAATGTCTGACACACACACACACACAAAACAAATTGAAAGAATAAACTCTTTATAGAGAGGTTCTGATTGAAGTGACACAGATATCTACTACAAAAAATTTTTTAAAACATGTTCCACAGAAATAAAAATAAAGGGTTCTCTTGGAAATACAAAGTGACAAGGCAAAGGATTAAAAGGCAATCTCAGGCCCAAGGCTACCCAGAACAAACCCAGGAGGAAATCAGCACAGAAGAAAATGGAAATCACACACCTGAAATCTCGGAAATAGTAGAAAGTGAAATAAGACACAATTGCAGAAGTGTATAGAGGAAATCTGACCAGAAATAATCCCATAAGTAAAGAAAGAAATGATAACTATGATGAAAAAATTGTGAAGTCTTTCTAAAGAAGACAGTAATATAGAGGAGAATAGAAAACTAATGGAAAGACCCAGCCCAAGCCCAGAACCGGTGAGTGTGTGGAAGAGCTTCTGCACTCCCCTGCACCCACTGATGCCTCCGAACCCAACCCAGGACCAGCATGTGAGGGAGAAATTCTGACATACTCTTGGAACCCCTCCTAACCCCTCCAGAACTAGCCCAACCCTAGGCTCAGCATGTGAATGAGAACTTCTGCCATGCTCTTGGAACCCCTTGAGACCCAGCCCAAGCCCATGCCTAGTGATGGTGTGGGAGAACTTCCACACTCCCCTTTGCCTGCTGGATCTCTCTAGACTCACCCCAGGGCCATTTGTGAGTGAGTCCTTCTGTCCTGCTATGTGGACCACTGCAAACA
Source organism: Octomys mimax (assembly GCA_002564305.1). Classification (NCBI taxonomy): domain Eukaryota; kingdom Metazoa; phylum Chordata; class Mammalia; order Rodentia; family Octodontidae; genus Octomys; species Octomys mimax. Next base: position 1,543 of record NDGM011161806.1, on the reverse strand, counting down.
CAGCCCAGACCTGGCATACATGCCTGGGTGCAAATCTGCAGCTGAAGTCCCTGCACACAGGCCAGGGGATAGAAAAATTGAGCTAATCCAAGAATAGAACACCTTGCCAGAGAGACATAACAAGTTCACTTCCAAGGGCAGCAGCAGGAAGAAGCTGAGCACAGCATCCAGACCCAAGCCAGGCACAAATGGGTGTACTCAAACTTCAAAGATCTGCACCAGAATTTGAGTGGGTGCTAAGGTTATAACTGCACCAAAGCTCTACACCAAAGGTCAGAGGCCAGTGCTATACAAAATGACAGAGGAAAGGAGCAAAATGTAATCTCAGCCATCGAGCCCACCCAGAACAAGTGCAGAAGACACTAGTACAGAAAAAATTGGGAACAACACAGCTGAAATATCTGAATTGATAGCATCTGAAGTACAGAAACAACAGCAGAAAGGTATAGAGGAATTCAGATCAGAAATAACCTCTGAAATAAAAAAAAGAAATCTCTGAACTAATAGCATCTGAAATAGAGAATCAACTGAAGAAACATATAGAGGAAATTAGATTAGAAATAATCTCTGAAGTAAAAAAAGAAACAGTAACTATAATGAAAAATTAATAACTGCTTAAAAGAAGATACTGATAAAAAATAGAGGACATCAGAAAATCAATGGAATCCTTCAATGAGCAATGTGGGAAGGAAATAGATTGCATGAGCAGAATCAAAGATGTATAGAGGAACATAAAATCTCAATCATAAGCTTGCAAAACCATTTGAGTGAAAGTGAACACAGAGTTTCAGATCTTGAAGTCACCAACACAGCAAGTGAAAAGGTAACATCTCCTAAAAACAACTACAATGGAGAAAAAATAATTCATCACCTGCAAGATGATGCAAAGTTGAACAACGTGAGACTAATAGGCATCAATGAGAAAGGAGTCAACACAAATGATATAAAAAGAATATGGGCAGAATAGCAGAAAACTTCCCAAATAAGGGGTAAACAATCTGACATTCAGGTATGCAAAGCATACAGAACTCCAAATACCATCACCTCAATTTAAAACATACCAAAGTATATAATAGTCAAGATCTCACAAATCCAGGACAAGAACAATGTATTGAAAGCCATTAGAGAAAAGAAACAGATCACATTTAATGGAAAACCCATCCGAATTTTGGCAGACTTCTCTCCACAAACTGTGAAGCCAAGGTTGGCATGGAGCACAGTACTTCAAATCCTCTATGAAAACAAATTTCAAGGGCTGGGGAGATGGCTCAGTAGAATAAGTGCTTGCCTGGCAAGCGCAAGGGCCTGAGTTCTATCCCTGGTTCCAAAACAAAAAAAAAAAAAAGGAATTCTGCACACAGACATTTGGGCCGGGGAGATGGCTCAGTGGAATAAGAGCTTCCCTGGAAAGTGCAAGGGCCTAAATTCAATCCCCAGTTCCACCAAAAAAAAAAAAAAAAATTCCAGACCAAACTACTACACCCTGCAAAACTCTCTTTCAAGTTTGATGGAGAAGTGAAATACTTCCACGACAAAGAACAAC
>NDGM011161799.1:0-15449 GCA_002564305.1 Octomys mimax | reverse complement strand
AGCTCATAGGTGACTTCAAGAAACCTGCTACTCACATTGAGCCAAAGCCGTGGTGGCAACCTCCCTGCCCACTGCCTGCTGTGGAGCTCTGGCTGTCGTCTGGGTCCCCGGGGATCATGCACACACACCTGAGAAGCGGAACTGGTGGCAGTGGAGTCTGAGCAGAAGCAAAGGAGCTTGTTTTTCAGAGATGGGTTTATGAGCTGATCTAGTGGGACCTCTGCAGGCCAGGAAAGACGGCTCCTTGTATGGGGATCTGGAGGTCACCCGGGTTGAGAGCTCCAAGAGGCCTCAGGTCAGCTGAAGTGACAGAGGCCACTTCATACTCATCTGTGTTCTGCCCATGGACACTGTCGGGACAGCTGGAGGTGAAGTGGGGCCATNGCAGAGCAGAAGGGAGTGCTGTGGGCAGCCAGGACCCACATCCACCTCCACCTTTGCTGGAGGAGTGGCTGAACTGCAAAGGTCCATCTGCTGGGTTCTGCTCCTAGAAGGGGTAGGGATGTGTGTGTGTGTGTGTGTGTGTGTGTGTGTGTGTGTGTGTGTGGTGTGGTGTGTTTGGGGGTAGTTCTTGTTATAGGCTCCTGGTCTCTGTGCTTTGAAGCCTGCACTGTGCCCAGATGCTGGTGCTGTATGCACACACCTGCCCCATCCTCTGTACCATGAGAACACGTGGGCCCACAAGGACGGCTGAGTCTAGAGAGCCAACACATGGGAGACACTGAGGCCTCTGGAACAAGGCATCTGTGACTGAACACAGATGCAGACAGAGTGAAGTAGGACATCTGCAGCCCAAACATCCACACCGACAGCAAGCTGGACTTGCAGCAGTTACTCGGGAGAGATGGCACCTCTGAAACTGTGCTCAGGTCCCGCCTAAACCCTGGCACCTGCTTGCTGCCGGCTGTGGGCTTCTCACCTGCCCCTCACTCCTCTTTCCTTGCCTCACCTCCTAGACACAAGGCCTGTAGTTTTACTGTCAGTGTCATACTCCACGCTGTGCTGGACGCCTTTCTTCAGTCACCAGTGACCTTCCATCGTCAGGTAGAATTTCTATGCTGTCTCCACGAGAGTCCTTAGCTTCCTAATTATATGTTGTCCTCCACCCCTGGCCCCACTGTGTCTCCTCCTCCCAGCTCACCTGAGCTCCTCCTAAGACCCCATCCTTGCCTCCCTGCACTCTTGGTGATTTTGTGCACTCTCCTCCTACCTGGCCACTGTCCTGCAACCTCTCCCCCAGCAACCTCACATCAGAGCTCTGCATCCTCCACCTGAAGAACTTTCCTGTCCAGCATCCAATTCCTGAGTCTAGAACTCCCAAACTTTCATGCATAATAAGTGGCCAGGGCTGAGGTCTCCCTGTCCGGCCACAGCTGCAATGCTGTTTCCCAGGCTCCTCACAAGAAACTTGCTTCTGTGATCATGGACCGTGTGTGCTGTTGGAGGCAGACAGCAAAATGAGGAGATGCATAAAGTGGCTGTTTTTAGACAGAGACCCGGAGGCAGTGAGGTCCCAGTGCCCCCTGCGTAGGCCTTTTGGCTGGCATGTGGGAGAGGGCTGAGCCAAGGTGACAGTGTGTGACAGGAGTGGTAGAGTTAAGGTGTCAGAATGTGAAGAGATTGGGCCACTGTAAGAAGGGACAGAGCAGGTATGGGGCAGTGCAGATAGAGCCCCATTCACAAGGGCCTCCTTGAGCTTGTTGTGGAACACAGCTGGGTACAGGGGCAACCTGCCAAGACTCACTGAGGGACACATGTCGTGGCCAGAGCAGAGACTGAAGCAGCAAAGAAACTCCCGGGGGAGAGAGGCCACCAAGACGTATGTGGTCTTCCAGATACGATGGTGCTAGAGTGTCAGCAAAGACTGCACCCTTCATGAGGGAAGGGGAGCTCCAGCCTCTCCTTGCAAACACATTGTTGAGTTTGGATGTCAGGATGATGCAGAGCTGCGGAGTTCTCGCCATCATCCTTTTTGGCTTCACACAGGCGTGGCGTGATTCGTTGCCCAGGTATCTCACAAATCTACGCACTTTGTAATATGGAGAATATATCACAGTATGGTTGCTTAATTAATTTTTTGATATAAATTTTTCATATATATATATATATATATATACATATATATATTTCAATCTGGACTTGCACATACTAGGTGGCCCACACTGTCTTTCAATGAACAAGGATCCTCCTTCCTCAGCCTCCGAAGTATGGGGAGCCAACTGCTGCCATCCTGACCAGAGACCCCTGTAAACCCTTTTCCAACACAGCTGCATCTAATGACTCATATCATGGTCAGCCCCACTGTTAATATCAGCTCAGGGTATTATTCAATCCATTCACTGCACATTCCCAAGCCTCATGCTCTGGTAAGTGACCTGGGAAGGCAGCCACAGCTCCCTTGCCCTGAACTCCACCCGCCCGTGACCCTATAAAGACCCCATAGCTTGTGCAAGAACTACTAGTCTGGTCTCTAGTGCCAGAACTGTCTCTCTCTGGAATGTTCTAAATAAACCTGTCCTATTGAGTTCATACCTTTGTTTCTTTTCCCCTAACTCCAAGTATGGGGATTATAGCCATGTAACCACCCCCCCAGCTTCAGTAAGACTAATTTAAAAAGAGAATGCCTTCCTTTCTTTCCCCAGAACTTGATCTGTGACACCATCCCCTCAGGGCTTTGGGTCCTTGGAAAAACATCCCTGTGAGCCTGGGAAGCCCCACTGTGCCAGGAAGCAGGGACCTTTCAGGTACTTTGGGACCCAAGTAAGAGATGGGGCTCAAAAAAGGCCACCTGCTGAAGTCACCTAGACCATTGCAAATGTAGTGGTTATAGTGGTTGGCAATACACAGAGCCCACAGAAACCTGTTAAATTCATAGCAACATTTTAAAAATAGAAAGAAAACCCACTTGTTCCCATTTGAATCAGCTACACACATAAGTCTACCCCAGAATGAGCCAATTTGAAGGAAATATCAGGTATTTTCCTATCTTCTGGAAGGAGCTGTATTTGGGAGTAGTCTGATAGACTCAATGGATGAGATAAAGTTATATTTTGCTCAAAAATGCTAATGAATACATTTAGAATGAATGACAGAATTATTTTGCAAAAATCATTTCATAAGCACTGGATTTTATCAGCTGGTGCTAAGCCTTTCTGCAGCAGTTGGCTAATGAGCTGTTCAGGAGCCTCCCACAGAACATTGTATGCTTGAAAGGAGATGTTACTGAGAAGCAAATGACTTGCTCACCAACTGGATTGGACCTGTAGGTGCCACATGGCTTTGGATGCCACTATTATGCAGTGTGGCAGACTGTCACCAGAAATGCCTTGAAGATAGGACACCTGCAACAGTTTGCCTTGTCCTTGAAACACCTCAAGCCACTTTAGAAAGCGATTTTTCTAGAACATAAGAAGATTGAGGAGGGAAATAACAATTGCCATCTATATCCTGGATCTAACACTTTGAAATGAAAGTTTACGCTATTTGGAAACATTTGAAAATGTTGTGGTCAAATTTGAGTTCCAAATTTTCTAAAATAGGAGTAGAGATCAACATAAGTTATGATACAGTATATGCAGTAATGTAGCATTATGATGAAAGACAGAGAGATGATGTGTCTATATACTTATTTCTTGCTACTGAAATAAAATAGCTGACCCCCAAAGTTAAAGGAGGAAAGGTTTATTTAGCTCACAAACTTGTACAGGTTTCAGTTCATAGTTGGCTGACTCCAAGGCAGGGTGCCACTGCAGAGGGGCATTGAAGAGGAGAAACAGTTCTTGGCAGAAAGGACAACAAGGGAAAAAAGCAGTTCTTTTTCTGTCCCTTGCATTCCATCCAGGCAACCTGCCTACAGTGCCCACACTCAACGTGGGCCACCTCAATCCCAGCACCACATCAGGAATCGATCCCAATGTTGTATCCTGGATCCCAGCATCACACACTCTAGTTCTAGTCACTGCCCAAAAGCCCTACCTATGACTCCAGAAGCTTTAGGGGGACATTTAGACACAAGCCATAACATGTACATACCTGTATATATGCACACAAAGCATATACATTATCTTACTTTAGTTAAAAATGTATGTATATATATTGCGTGTGTATATAAAATAGAGCCAGAAGGATGTGGGTGGATTAAAAGTGTGGTATCTGTGTGGTAAGAATATATTATTTTATCATATTTTAAATTCTTAAACATTTATAAAAGATACTTCTTGCAAGGCATATGCACTGCTTTTACAATGAAAGACTATGTTTCCCAAAACTCTTTAAAATTTTTTTATTTTGTGCAAGGCCTCACTACACAGCTCAGACTTGCAGTGATCCTCCTGTTTTCAAGCCTCCCAGCACTGGGATTATAGGCGTGTGCCACCATGCCCAGACTCGATCGCCAGCTCAGTGAGCCCAGTAGTGGAGCCTGCATGGCATGTGATGTCAGGGATCAAGCCCTGGTCCCTGAACTTGCCTAAGCAGGCGCTTAGTCTGCTGAGCTATCTCATCAGCCCTCCCGAGACTCTTTGTTCTGACTGTGCTTCTGTGTTCTTGATCCTTAATTCCTCCTAAGTATTGCACTTGATTCGACCCTTGACCTCAGCCCACTGGGACCCTCCTGGGGGTTGCTGTCATTTAACCTTCCTGGTTATGGGCATGCCACCAGGCAGCCCTACTGATCTGATGATGTTTCCTGGAAAACTCAACCTTTCCCACATGCCCACTGCTCTCAGGTCTCCGGAGGCCTAATGTCTCCCAGCACATGTGCATATATGCAAGCTCAGCCATTGCTGGGGTTACTCACAATGACACTGGCTGGGTTCCCCTGCTGAGCCCTGCCTTCCCTCACCCCCACTTTCCCTGTGCCATCACACCACCGCCTGTGAACACTGCCCTTGAAGACTTGGAAGTTTCATTTATAATTTGCAATGTGTGTGATCTGTCTTCCCAATGGCACTTAAACTTTTCAAAGACAGACCTTTCCACTCAATCTCACATTACCCATAGAATGGGTTCTATTTCCTGCATAAAGTGGTTCCACAAAATACCAAATGAATGAGGAAACAGATGATGTCCTTTGGTTAAGAGAATGTCCACTTTTGAGTCCACATCTAGGTATAAGATGTATCTTCAGAACAGCAGGCTGTGCCTGTTGGAACATGAGGCTTAGTGCACCCTGTACCTCGTGAGCTCCCTGACTTCAGGGAGAGTGCATCTGGTGGGTCTTAGGTGCTTACTTACCTCATCCCTGGAAGGTATGGTGGAGGTCTCTGTCTTGCTATCACTCTTTGAGGCTACAACACTGCATGTTGTTCTTGCTCAGCTTTGCAAATCCTTTAGCCTTGGAGGAAAGGGCTTCTGAACTGGCTCAGCACAGCAAAACACTCTTTCCTAGTCTAACCTGAGGCACCCACCTGTGTGGAGGTGGCCATGGCAAGTAACTGTCCTTCACCCCAAGAAGCCAAGTATTTGTGAGTTATCATTCAGGCCAAAAAGTGGCCAGGACCTCATCGCCGGGACTTCTGGAGCTCTCTAGTTTCCAAGACAAAGGACAAAGTGAACTCTCCAGAGTGTCCTGGCTCAGGGTGGGAATGGCAAGAGGGAGAAGGTGCTTATGATCATCTCTATAGGCACACAGGGTAGACAGGTATCCTGGGAGCTGAGGTTCTATTTGGAAGTAGGACAACAGTGTGATCCCCATTTTACAGATGAGGATAAGTCTGGAGATGTTTAAGATTTTAATGCTTTTGAGGGATGGCCAAATAGCTCAGCAGGTTAAAGCACCTGCAAGCAGGCACAGGGTCTGGGGGTTCGATCTCTGGGCCTGTCATGCTGGCCCCATCCCCCCAGGGGCACTAAGATAGCTATTGGACTGGGTGTGGTGGCACATGCCTGTAATCCTAGCACTTGGGAGGCTGTAAACAGGCAAGTAAACTATGAGTCCAATCTAGTAGCGAGATCCTGAACACCCTGTAGTCTCTTCCCTAAACACACACACATACACACACACACACACACACACAAAGATTTTAATGGTTTTAACATTCCTGCTCTCACTCGATATTTCCATCACAGATTTTCCTGTGAGTTTCTCAAATGCCATTGTTCCCAGTCCTCAGTTTGGTGTGCTCAGTATGTTTAACCATTGCTGATCAAACCAAGAGAGGCCATTGTTTAAAGCTAGCTCCAAGGAGATCGAAAGGCCTCACTGGCCTCATGTCATCATTGCATTGTGTCTAAGTGTTCAGGGGTCTTTCCTAGCAAGGAACAAGGGGAGAGGGAATCTACAAGATAACAGACACTTCCCGGATTGTTTCTTCGAAGACCTCAGCCTTCTGGGGCCACCATCTGCCTTTGTTTGTTTATCTAGGCTGAGGAGAGGGTACTTGACAGGAGGAAGCTTAAAGAAGCCATTTATCTCTAAAAAGTTGTCTTCTCAAGTTCCATTTTTGTCTTGCCAGTTGCATCATGGGTAGGGGAAAGTGAGGAAGACAGCTTCAACAGAAGAAGTTTGGGTGATGCGTAGCTCTGGACTCCTGGGCATGGACATGAGGTCAGTTCAGAACTGACCTTCCTTTGACCAGCTCTGGATCCTCCCAGGCAGCCCCAGTGCTATGGGCAGACTGGGGCTTTCTGCTCATGTCACTCCTTGGATCCCCCCACCACAGGTGTTCTGAGAACAGGTGTCCCTTCCACAGAGCCAGAGGCTTCCCCACCCAGCTCCTCTTCACTGGGGTGAGTCTTATTCCTGTCAAAGCCCTAGTAAGATGGGATGGATCTACATCAGTCCTCACCATTTCTATCTTGGTTACTTCTTTCTTGTTGCTGAGATAAAATATGCAATGCACAGAGATAAAGGAGGAAAGATTTCTTTCAGCTTACAGTTATGGAGGTTTCAGTTCAAAATTGCCTGGCTCCCAGGCAGGGAGTCACAGCCCAGGAGCAGCACAGAGGAAAAATAGTGCACCGTAAGGCAGACACCAAATAGCAAAGAAGCAGAAAGTGAGGCAGCAGCCTTCTTTCTGTCCTTTATATTTTATCCAGGCTACCTGTCCTTAGGGTGGGTAGCACTCATGCCTGGCACGGGGCACCCTTACTCCCAGCATCACACCATGAACAGATCCTAGCCTCACACCCTTAATTTCAGCATCATAAGTTCTCGCTCTAGCCACCCCCAGAAAGCTCCATATATGACCACATGAGGCTTTGGGGAGACATCTAAACACAGCCATCACAATTCCCACTATTGTTATCACCATCTAGAGAGACACAGGTGGCTTGTTTGAAACATCTGCCTGACAGATCCATTTGTACAACTGTCTAAACAAGACTAAAAGGAAAATGCTCATTTCATTTTAACAGAACTAGAAAAGCCATGGGCTTCTCCAGTTAAAATAACCAGGGCCAATGATTTTAATTTTAAATTTGAGGCTAAGAGCACAGAAAGCCGGGTAGGGCTGACATATGGTGTGTTACTCAGGGGCGCCTTGGGATGTTTGAGGTTGTAGTGATGAGAGTGATTTTATTGCTCCATTGTTTCCTAACTTTACTCTTAGAGACCCAGATGTCTGCCTCAATCCCATCATTTGCAGATGAATGGCAGAGCCAGCAATAGAGGGACCACAGCCTCTAGAATATTAGATACACCCAGGTCAGGATGACAAATACAAGAACTCAGAAGCAGGAAGGGAGATCACAAATCTTGCTATCTGACTTACTCAGCAGCTTCCACTCCAGGGCAGCAGCAGGTCAGACTTCAAAGCTGGTGTGCTGCCTCCTTGAGGATGGAAAGGGGGAGGTCAAGGGATGAGAAGAATGGGAGCCGCTTTCCAGATCATCCTGAAAGACGCACTTCTGTAAGATGCACTGCTGTGGAACCCACATAACAGCCTGGGAAGACAGCCCAGCAGTGGGAAATGGGGTGTGGGCATGCTGTGCTGCAGACCACGGAGCCCCCGAGAACCAGCAGAGTCCTGGGGGACTGTCTCTGGGTGGTGATAGCTCACAGAATCCCATGAGAGAACCAGATGGAAAGACTTCCCATCTCAGAACAGGGCTCATGGCACAGTCTCGTCCAGCAAAGTACCCCCCAGTGCTGTCAGGTGGGAAAAATGAGTTCAGCTGTGGGACAGGCCAGTCCCAGGTCTGCTGATACAAGCAGAGCAAACTTCATGGAAACCCCCTTGGGAATGCTCCTCACTCCACTGTGCCCACCTGGACAGCTTGCTGGCTCCACAGAGCTGGGGGCCAGCCACCCCCACGGTGTGCCCCCTGCCTGCTTGGACTTTATCTCCTCTACAGGAGCACTCTGGCTGTATCCTAGCTGCCCCAGGGCATGTGTTCAGGGTACAGAACTTGGCACTCCCTCTCCCACGTCCTGTAGCCCCAGTGCCCTCCAGCCACTTCCCGGCCATGTGTTTGCTCCTCCTGCCCTGGCCAGCAGGTCACTTGATCCCTGGTCTTGGGACTACAGGCCCTGTCTGGCATTTCTCCTAAATAACAATTCTCCAAATATAACTCCCCCCGCACACAAAAAAGTTCTACTGGCCTTCTGAACCAGAGCCTGGAAACAAGCGTGGGGCCGAGACTTGGGCAGGCTGTTTGGTTTGGGGCTCAGGTGGAGCCATGGGCTCAACAGGCCTGACGTGACATCAAATTGCTTTTGTTCCTTGGTTTCCCACGGCCCAACTGCAGCTGGATAGAACAATCTTTCCCCATAGCCCCTTGAGGAGGCAGGAAGCTCTCTCCTGTCCCTACCGTCCAGGAACTCTACAGTCTTCACATAATTCCCTTTGGCTTTGCCTAGGGCAGGGAGGCCAGCCTGATATTCCTCTCTTGGGGAACTGCCCAGGTCCTAAGGTCAGTCCTGCCTTCCTTTGAACTCAGATTTAATGAGGGCCCAGCAGGGGGCAGGACTTGCTGGCTAACAGTTCTCAAGGCACTGTGAACCCAGGAATGACCCGGGAACTTGCCAAGCACACAGCGTCTGACCTTCAACCCCAGAGATGTCAGGTGTTATATTTTGGGCCGGATCCAGAGATCTGCATTTTAAAGAAGCTCTTCGGATGAGTCTGTTTCTGTAGGAATCATGATACAGGCTCTGGCCGTGTCTTCCTCTCTCTCCTCTGAGCCTTCCTCATAGTACATTTGTGATGTTTAAATGTGCTAAGATACCTAAGCACTTGGACGCATGCCTAGAGCTTAGAGGAAATTTGATAGATGTTTATTATTATTATCCTTATTTCACTAATGGAGGAAATAGGGGCAAAACAAGACTAAGTCACGGCCAAGATCCCAGCTAGTGCTGAGCTGGCGTTTCTACCACCAGAGAAGGACACGGCAGTGTGTGTGTTTAACTCTTTGTATCACTTAGAATTTCTTTTGTTCACACGCCTATGCAATGCCCACCCTGACAGATGGAGGCTGAATAAATGGAGGAGGGTGCACCTTGGGGACCACTGACACGCCCACACTCAGGACTGCCCAGGAGTGTGCACACCACTGGGGTGTGCAGAGCCTCACAGTGGAGAGCAGAGCAGATGGGCAAAGGGGTTGGGAGCAAAGCGGTGGGGCTGGTGAGCAGGGAGGGAAGCAGGGCAGCCCCCTCTCAAGGCTCAAAGCCCAAAGCCCACCGAGAGAAGGAACTGTTGTCATGGCCCACTTGTGTTCAAAGCATTGGCCAAGGCCAGGGGAGGACTCCCAGGTGAAATTCCCCTTTTTTAAAGCTTTAAATTGATAAGGAATATAATTTCTCTTTCCTTTCGCTTTTCCTTGTAATTAAAGCTTAGCAGTAAATTCATTTTAAGGTGAAGCACAAGCTGAAAAAATCAAATGATCAGGGACAGAGAAATAAACCTTGTCCTAATTTAAAAAAGAAAAGAAAATCTGCAAAGAACAAAGTTTCTGCCTCTGATGGACACAGTAACCAGAAAGCACCCAGAAGAAGTTCAAATTGCTATTGTGTTCCCCACTAGAACACCCTCAGCAGAAGATACTTGGGGATTTGGAGAAAAGAATCTTAAAACCCTACGAATATGGTAAGAATATGGTGACCGTATAGTTTTTCTGACACCTCACGTTTCTTTTATTTTTCTCCTTGCTAAAGAAGGATGAAAGACAGTGAGGTGGTTCTCCAGGGCTGCAACAATGTATTTTCTTTTCTCTTAAGACAGGCTTGCTCTGAGACTAATCTATTTATCAGCAATCCAGCTGCAAAAGCTGCAAGGTATTTCACCCCCACACATGGGGAAAAGCAGCCCGTTACTTTCTCCGGGAGGCTGCAGTAGGGGCTGGCGGGGGTGGGGGGGGATGTCAGAGACCAGCCAAGCTGCACGTTAACATTGGTGAACTGGGCTATTGCTTTGTGCCAATAACAGTATCACGAGTTGCACAAAGGCTCTGCCGCACAGATATTAATTAGAACATTGCTGGGAACGGCGAATGACCTGGATATTGAACAATAAAAGATCAAGTACTACTAAGGACTTGAAGCTGCATTGCTGTGGGGAAATGATGTAGCAGGTAACAGAAAGCTGGTCCACATATATTACTGAGCTAAAACAACAGCTGATGGATATTGTGCCTAGTTAGTTTCTTTTATTTATATAACATATGCACACATCAGAAAGGCTCTGGAAGAAGATAAATAGCCGCAGAAATGATTAAATCAGCGTGGTGGACATATAGGCACTTTAGTATCTTCCTTTTGCCTATATCTTTTCTTTTAAAGAAAGGTGGAGCAATTAAAAATACTGTAAGCAAGCAAATATTTATGAATCTCATTGTCCACAGGAGCCATGCAGGACTATCTTGCAGCTTACACTGTGAGCAACCTCGAAGTTTGCCTTGGGTTCTGGACACTTGGGATTGGGGCAAATCTTAGCAAGCCAGATGTTGCAGCACAGGGCAGTTGGCAATGTTGATGCTAGTGGATGGAGTCTGGACACGCCTGGGCTGCACTGGGCTTCCTTCAGAGACCAGCTAGCTTCCTACAGCCTAGTCACAATGTGTCAGGACTCTTATTTTTGTCCTCACTGTCTGAGCCTTTGCTTTCTGTTCCTTTGCTTTCCATCCTGAGGACTCCCCTGGGTGCTGCCTCTGCGCTGTTCTTCTCTGGTCCTGCTGCTTTGTTGCATCTTAGGGTGCATTTGGCTCCCTTCTCCAGAGTGACCTCCTCTGGAAGATTGTTATGGATGCCACAGGCTGATCAGGTGATGGGCAGGCATCCTGCTGTTAGTCACTGATCACCACACCCACACCTTCTGATGACACTGGGCCCCTTGCTTTTGATGCTGTTCTGTTCAAGCCTCTATACCAATAAGCAGAGGATTGTGAAGAAGGATGTCCCTCGAGTGACAGCCGAGGCCAGGACTGAGAGGAAGGAAAGCAAGCAGCTTGACCCCACTCAGTTTTTACCCAGAGAGCCAAGGAGGTAGAGACCACCTAATGCAGCACTCTGAGCCCCAGAGGGCTCTGCCTCCCAAGCTTTTCCTCACAAGGCAGAGAAAGCTGTCTGAAGCCCACCAGCAGCCCACAGCTCTCTCTCTCCAGCTCAGGAGCTGTTTCTTAAGTGTAGGAGCCTATGTTAGTGCCCTTGCCACCAGGGCCTGGACGTGCTATTTAGGCTTGGGCACTATTTCCAACTATGAGAACTGAAGCCTTGGTGAGACCCAGTGGGTCTAAGGAGCCTCTCAGAGGATATGGACAAGAAGTTAGTCTGTTCTTGGACAAGTTAAGGACTCATGTTTCTGGACAAAAAAAGGAAATGTTTTTGTACTCAGTTATTCATTCCTTTATGTCTGCTCACGTTACTGCTGCCTTCCTGGGTAGAATACCTGACAGCAAGAGGTCTGTCACCTTTCTCTGTTACTCTGACCTCTTCCCCCATCCTACTACCCAGACTCCTGTGCCATGTGTCTCCCGGCTTTGGAGCCAGCTGATTATGCACTGAAACCTGCACAAACTATGAGCTAAATAAACCTTTCCCCTTTTAACTTTGGGTGTCAGATGTTTTGTCTCAGTAATAAGAGAAAATAAGCTAAGTCAGAATTTGGTACCAGAAAAGTAGGATCATTGCTGTATCTTTACCTGGCCATGTGGCACAAGAACTTTTAGGACTGGCTTGTTGGAAGGTAAGGTTAAGAGCTGCCGGCTGAAAAGTGGATCTGGAGCACCTGAGGTTGTACTGTAGGGAAGATTCTGTTCAGAGCTCGGAAGACCAGGAGGCTGGGGGAAATCCTGCTGGCAAAGAACAGACTCAGGAGGTTTCTGTTGGGAAGGACTGCACTGGCTGTTGGACTCCAGATGATAGGTGTTATGACGTGGGAGAAAGTTTAGCTGCATTTTTCCCATGTCCAGAGACTTTGCCTAAGATCAAGTTTGGCCAACTAATTAATATTGTAGAAGAAATTTCAAGACAGTCACATGTTGAGGCAGTGGCATGGCTACTGTTGGGGGCTTTTAGCCAGACTTACATTGAAAATCAAGAGCAAAGAGTCCAGCAGAATGATTTAAAAGATTGGAAGTTTGGCCAGAAAGGAAGCCCCAGTAAAGTTTTGGACTGCAGAAGCAGAACACAGGAGACCCTCATTGCTGAAAAAGAATAGGAGAATAAGGAAGATGGTATCATGAGAAGAAGCAAGACTACATTTTGTAGTCTCAAAATTGTAATACTGAAAGACTTTGCTTGGAGAAGAAAGCTGGAGAGTACTATGTTCCAAAGTGGTGGCAGCCACACCATGTTCCAGAACAGTGGTGGCCTAGAGAATTGGATTCAGAGCACTCAGTGATCCAGGTGCTTGATCCCTACAGTGAAGAGAGAAAGAATCCTGGCTCCTGCTCCTGCTGGCAGCAAATCACGGCATCATCCACATGGAGCTGGTTTCAGATGCACACAGAATGCAGAAATTGCGGAGTCAGAAAGGCTTCCATCAAGATTTCAGAAGAAGGCTTGGGAGGCCAGGCAGTGTGCCCCTGAGAGGGCAGTGTGTGAAGCTGTGAATATAAAGTCAAAATATGGTGAAGACCCCAGAAGTATGAAGAAGCCAGGAATGTGGATTGTCAGGAAGATTGCAAGGAGGGAACAGAGTGCACCCAAGGGAGAAGCCATAGGAACTACAACCATCAGAAGTGCCATGCAGGTGGAGCTAGCTACCCAAGCCCTTTGAAGTTCACATCTTGCTATAGATTGCCTTGGAGGCTGCACATGTAAATACAAGACTTAATGCCTGTCTTGTTGGATTGGACTTGCTTTAGTCCCATTCCTTCATTCCCTACTGTTTGTAACTTTTGGAATGGAAATCGATATCTTGTGCCACTGAATGGTGGAAATTTAGCCTTCTTTTCATTTGTACAGGAGCTCTTTTCATTTGTTTAATTTTCTTTGTGTTTATACAGGAGCTCAGAGCTAAGAGTTTGCCTTGTATCTCAGAGGAGACTTAGGACTCAGACTTTTCAGCAATGCTGTAACTGTTAGAATTTTGGCAACTCTTGAAGTTGAACTAAATGCCTTTTGCATAAAGGGATGTGCATGGGTCTTTTGGGAGGCTAGGGGAAGAATGTTACTGTGTGTGTGTCTAGATGTTCTCCCAAAGCCTCATGCAGTTTCAGTTAGGGCTTTTCAGAGATGGCTGTAGTTAGAGTGTGTGATTCACCGGTGGTGCAATGCTGGAATTAAAGGTGTTGGGATTAAGGGTGCCTGATTATTGGATCAGTTTACTGACTGGGTTGGGACTGCCCTAATCCATGTAAACTGGATACAATATAATGGACAGAAAGAGGGCTTGTCTTGGTCTCTTGCTTGTTGCTTTTGCTCTCTTCCACTGTTACCTCTGCCATGCCTTGGAACCAGCCAATTATGAACTGAAACCTCTATAAACTGTGAGCTAAATAAACCTTCTCCCTTTAACTTTGGCTGTTGGGTATTTTTTCTCAGCAATGAGAAAAATAACTGTGACAGAGGGCCTAGGGGTGTCCCTGCTTCATTGACCTCTAGGATAGCACCCAGATGCTTTTTAAAGAACTTTTCAAATTCTACTTATGCCCAGAGCTGGAGATACATCTCAGTGGCACAGAGCCTGCCTGACAAGTATGAGGTCCTGAGTTCAATTCCTGGTACAAAAATAAATAAACAAATAAATTTATGCCCAGTATTGCACTTCAATGTCAAGTGTTAAATAAGAAAACTTTCTCCCCTATTGTTTGCAGTTTTCAAAGGATTTAGATGCATTATCTGATTACATCTTGTTGATTTTTAAAGATTTTATAGATGAGAACACTGAAAATAATTGAAGGAAATGGGACTTAAGGAACACTGTGGGTGTCACATAATTTTTTCCTTCATTTTTCTTAGAAAAGTGCACCTCACCACTGCCAAACAAACAGGTTTAAGATCACTTTCCACTGCTGGGATGTCAACGTGCCTGAGTGAGCGATTGCCAGCCCCGCTTCCTCCTTTTGCTCCCAGCTGTGTGCTCACTGTGTTCACGTCGTCCCTGTGTTTCTGGACCTTGGGGATGGCCTGGGGTTGGGCTGGAGTCTAGCTCTGACTCACAAACATCCTGACCTGAATGTTTGCAGCCTCTGAGCTCAGTCCATTGTTCCCAGGGTGCTGGAGTTTGAGGAAGGACACATGTAAGGTGAGGTGAGGTGAGGTGAGGACAGCTGCCTGGCACCTGCTGCCCCCTGAATCTTCACTAGCAGTGTTTTCCCATGCCCATGTTCTCTTCCACCACATCCACCTGCCAGAAGTCACTTTGACAAGGAAACACCCAAGTGTTGCTCTTCCTGTAGAAATCTTGTGCTTGGGTAGACACTGGCAGGTTTTCCTCCATGATTCCAGATATAAGGAGTCCTGCCTCAAAGTGGTCCCCAGAGCCACCACACAGCATATCTGTCACATGGCAGCTCTCTCAAGTCTCTAACCTCATCATTGCTGTCCTCCATACCACATCTGTGTCCAGATGCTAGTGGAGGTCTGTCTCATCCACTCTATTGAGCCACATGATAGCAGGACTGTGAGGCTCTTGGCCTTTTGTAAATCCATGTATGAGTCTCAACTGTCACTGCCCATGGTATGGTCCTGGATTCCCCAGCAGCCATCACTGTAGTCATAAATTCTCTGGGTCATAAATTCCTAGAGAAGGCTATGACTTTGCTCAGTAGCGAATGCAACCCCTGGCAGTGCTGGGTAGACAGTTTTCTATGATGGCCACATAGATAAAGCTACAACATGGGCCATGTAATTAGTCAGCCTTTCTTTTTCAAAGTGTGTATAATATGTGTATCCAAAATAGCCTTCACTTTAGCAGAGAAACATCCTTTGATGCCAAGTGTACACTTTCCTGCCATCTGCTAAACTCTGATTTTCTAAAGCAAGTGTGTGTGAGGATGTCTGGGCTCACTTCACAGACGCACCTCCTCAAATGTTCCGATGGTGGGGGAAAATTTCTTCAACA
>NDGM011161797.1:0-15503 GCA_002564305.1 Octomys mimax | reverse complement strand
GGAGATTATGGGGCCACAGAGGAAAGTGATTGGTGATGTAGAGTGTGTCTAAGGAGAGTCACAGGGAAAGAAAACATTCTTTCAGGCTTTCACAAAGAGCAAATTGGTCAGACAATGACCTTGACTCATCCACATAACTGACCCTGACAAAGGATCTACAAACTGTGGTACAGGGTTACAGGGTAAATCTTGAGGGGATTTGATTGACCTTGTCTAATACAAAAGTTACATTTGTTGTTATATAGGTCTTGCATTATCTTGGTCTTAACCATCCAGCAGAAAAGTATAAAAACAAAGTATAAAAAGTAAAACCATATTAATATGCTGAGGTCTAAAAGGCTCAAGTCAACAACTTACATTGCCAGTCCTATGGATAACCCACTACTATTACGGACTACTGGACTGTATTGAACTATTTTGCTGAATTCACACACCTACAATATTTAAATAGCAATGGAATACCTATCTCTGATGAAACTCAACAACAAAGAGGATACAAATGAAGGACCATTTTGTATCTGTACATACAAAATAGTTAAGGTGGATCTACAGTTACTTTTTCTTAATTCAATGAAAAGAAAGATTTGTACTAATAGTATTTGGACAGGATATTGTGTGTGCATCTTGTACTATGAATAACCACTATGAAGACAATCATATGGAATGTATTAATTATTGAAACTATCCTACTGATCAGTCTTAAAACTTTGTCATTGCTATTTGTTTCTCAATAAAATTAATTAAAATATGATTAATTTTAAATAAAAAATAAATAAAGTCATTCCATGACTTTAACTGTACACTTTATTTCCACTAAAATGTTATTTCAATTTCCTATGGGTTCACAATATCAAACAATTACCATTAGCCAAATTAGCTTGCTGAAGCTGTTAGTAATATTACTCATAGCTTTCCCATTGAAAGAGATAGAAATTAACTTGTTTTATGTCTCATACCTTTTGTATACAAAAACCCCTGTAGCACTTAGTAAAGTATATGTTTTTGGACTCCTTTCTAGTTATTAATCCAGTAAGTCTAAGATAAAGACTAATAAATTGATTATTCAACAAATTCAAAGAGTTGGGGACCATAATTTAATAACTCCAGGTGGAGGAATAGAATTTTCTTCATATTTGTTACATTATAGTACTCAACGTTTTTATAAGATTAAAGCTGTATTCCCTCTTGCTGGCCCTATAATTCTTCTTCTGTGTTGGACTGACTTTTTTTTAGATAATGTGTAGTTAATGGCAGAAAAATATGGCACCAACAGCCTCAGGATTAATGTCTTTTCAACTGATATTCATAGAGCAAAATGCCTGTTTCTTGAGTGATTTTCATAAGTCATCTTGGAAGTGAACTGGAAGGAATTAGTGACACAGCCAACTGTCTCCAGTTATATATAAAAAAAATCTTTTCACATTTTACTAAAAACAAGTAAGGTTATAAACTATCTGTCACTTACTTTTTGACCCATATATTGAAAAATTATCTTATATGGCTCAAGAATATGCGTGATTGAGAAAATGCCATAGAGGGATGGAATGAACTGGAAAATAAGGGTAGAAAAGTCCACTGAACAATAAAACTGAACAAGATTTTCTCCAAAGTGAGGACATTATTGGATCTCATGAGGTGTCATAAACTTCTATATTGCAATTTGTGTGAAAAATGTTTCATGTTTTAGCACTAATATAATGAAAAGAACTCTTGTTTCCATAGGAAATTTTATCAGTTTTCTTTCAAATTACTCTACTTGTGATCCTCATTCTCTCAATCAACTTTTAATAAAACTATAACTTCAGTCAGGAACAATTTTGTTTAGCATATGTGATTTTATTAATATTTATGAGTTCAGTGAAAATTTAACTTAAAGTATAAGTACTTTTATTTTTAAAAAGACATTCATATATTTATATGGCAACAAATATTGATTTATTTCTTTATCTTAAGAAATACATATCATTTTACTTTGTTAATTATACTATGGCTTATTTAAACATTTCTTAGTTGTGAAAAGTGTTGTTTCAAAAATTTTGTCTCTATGAACAATGACAAAAATTATATTTATATATGTTCATATTAGTTTCATAGATATAAGTCCACATGGATAACTTGCTGGGTCAGTGGAATTAGAATTTATAAAGAAGAATTACAAATGATACTGAGTTTCATTTAATAAAGTAACACAATTTTCACAGTATTTGTTGTAATACATAGATTGTCTTCCAACCAGTTATTTCTATTACTAGATATATACATAATATTGAAAGAAAAAAGAAATGTATAAGAAATTAAGACGAGAAAAAGTAAAAACATTTGGAAAAAAAGGAGATAAAACAAATTAAAAGCCTTAACTCCCTCTTTCTATACACCAGCAGAATGTACAGTATATTTGTTCAAACCATCCTGCTTACATACATAGATAAACCACTCTACCCCACACCATCTTCTGTCTTTCAACTCAACTCAGTAACTTCTCTTTTGAATAAGTTCATTCCCTATTTCCAGTATTTATTGTACCCTCAGATTCAATTTTTCTACTTCAGATTCTTACACTAAGGAAACAATATGATGTTTGCATATTCAAGTCTGATTTATTTCACTTAAGAGTACGTTCTATAGCTGCATCCATTTAACGAGAAAAGACTCAAATGTAGCTTGTTTTGTGGATGAACAATATTGTGTAGAAATACCACTTATCTTTATCCATTCTTCAGCTGATGGTCATTTGAGTTGTTCTCAGGATTTAGCTATCACAAGTTGTACTGCTATAAACATGGATGCACATACATTGCTGTGGTATGAGGTTTTCAGTTCTTATGGAAAAAAATATCCAGGAGGGGAAGAGCTGGCTTGAATGGGATTTCCAATCCTAGCTTACTAAGAAATCTCCAAATTGATTTCCATAGTGGTTGTACCACTTTGCACTCTCACTAACAATGCAGAAAGGTTCCTTTTTCCTCACAGCCAGGATTTGTTATTGACTACTTGATGTTAGTCACTATTTCTGGATGAGATGGAATCTCAGTGTTATTTTAATTTGCATTTCTCAAATGACCAATGATGATGAACTTTTTGTTTCAAATATTTCCTTGCCATTTGTATTTCTTCCTCAGAGAAGTGTATATTTATCTAAGATGTCCATTTTTTGATTGGGTATATAAATTTGGGGACCTGTTTTTTTAAAATTTCTTATACAAACTGTCTCTCAAGTAAATGTTTGTTTTAAAAAAAGGAAAATAAATGAAAACAAGAGCACAAACTTTTCAAAAAGGCAAGATTCCAGTTTTTCATTCTTTAAAGTATTTTCCATGCACTGTGGTTTTTGCTTATGAACTCTCTGCCTACCTCATATCTTTAAGAATTGTACCTACATTTTCCTACAGAAAATTTAGTATATCTTTTTAAGTATTTAAATCTTTGATCCATTTTTACTGTACCTTTGTGTTACACATGGATCTAGTTTTAGGCTTTGGTATGTAGAAAGCCAGTTTTTCTACCACCATTCATTATAGAGGCTATCTTTCATCCAGTGAGAATATTTGGGTTTTTTTAAATCAAAAATAATGTGGCTGAGTGTGTTCGTACCAATGTCTGCATGTTATAAATTGTTCCATTGATCATCAGTTGTGTCTCTATGCCAGTACCATGTTAATTTTATCACAGTAGTATTATAGCATAAGATCAGTTCAGGGATTGTGATATCCCCTGACTTTCCTCTGTTTCTCAGGCTTGCTTTCAAAATTATGGGTCTCATCTGAATCCAAATGAATTTCATTAGTTTCCTCTAGCCCTGTAAGTATACTAATGGCATTTTGACAGGATTACTTTGAATCTGTATAACAAGATGGGTACTATGTTCATGAAACACTTTCCCATTTTTTCAACTCCTCTTCAACCTCTTTTATGAAATTGCCATAATATTCACAGCATAAATCTTTTGTGTCCCTTGTGAT
Organism: Octomys mimax; assembly: GCA_002564305.1. Taxonomy (NCBI): domain Eukaryota; kingdom Metazoa; phylum Chordata; class Mammalia; order Rodentia; family Octodontidae; genus Octomys; species Octomys mimax. The sequence goes on along the minus strand of NDGM011161797.1, from coordinate 11,544 downwards.
ATTGATTCTTAAATATTTCATTTTGTGAATATTATTGTGAAAGGTGAAGTTTCCATAATTTGTCTCTCAGTGTGTTCAGTCTTTTTGTGTAGAAATGCTACTGATTTTTGGCTGTTGATTTTGTGTCCTGCTATGTTGCTGAATTTGGTGATTAAATCTACAACACTATTGAGTTTTTTGGTCCTTTATGAAGAATATCACTCCATTTTCAAATAATGATAATTTCACTTCTTTTTTTCCAATTCTTACTCTTTTTATTTGTTTCTCTTGTCTAATTGCTCTGGTTGGTTTTTCCAGAACTATATTGAGTAGGAATGGAGACAATGGGCATCCTTGTCTTGTTCCTTATTGCAAAGTGAAGGCATTCAGTTGTTGCCCATTTCATGTGATGTTGTCTGTTGATTTCTCATAGATGGCATTAATCAGGTTGAGATGTAGACCATCTACTACAATCATCTGTAGGGTTTTTTTTATGATGAATGAGTGCTGCACTTTGTCAAAAGCCTTTTTTGTACCTATTGCAATGATCATTTGGATTTTGTTTTCAGTTCTATTGGTGTAGTATATTACATTTATGGATTTTTGTATGTTGAACCATTCTTGCATATCTAAAATTAATCCCACTTGGTCATGATGTGTACTCTTCATAATTTTTTGCATTATATTTCCTAGTATTTTATTGATGATTTTTGCATCTATATTCAATAGCAGTTGGCCTGTAGTTCTCCTTGTTAGTTAGATCTTTCTCTGGTCTTGGAATCAGAGTAATACTTGCCTTCGAGTATTACTTTGGGATAATTGCTTCCTTTTAAATTTCATTGAAGATTTTGATAAAAGTTGGCAATAAATCTTCCTTAAATTTCTTGTAGAATTCTGCTGTGAATCCATCAGGACCTGGGCTTTTCTTTGTTGGTAGGTTTTTATTTACATTTTCAATTTTATTCCTTGTTATTGGGTTATCCAGAATTTGTATATCTTCTTGACTCAGTTTTGTTATTTCATATTATCTAGGAAACTGTCCATTTCATATATTTTCCATCCTATGGCAGTGAAAATTTTAGAAATAGGTGTTTATGATCTCCTGAATTTCTCTGGGGTCTGTAGAGATTTTACCTTTTTCATTCTTTATTTCATGAATTTTGGTTTATTGTCTTCTTTTTTTTGATAAAATTGGCTTGGGGTTTATCCTCTTTATTTATTCTTTAAAAGAACAAACTCCTTGATTCACTTATTCTTTGTATTGTTTTCTTTGTCTTTAATGCATTAATTTCTGCTCTACTCTTTATAATTTCCTGACCTTTTTGTTCTTTGAGCTTGACTTGTTATTTTTCTTCTAGGAGCTTAAGGAGCAGCATAAGACCATTTGTTTGATTTTTTTCTCTTTCCCTAATGTGCAAATTTACTGCTATAAAGTTTCCTCATAAAACAGCTTTCATTGCAGTCCACAAGTTTTGGTAAGTTGTATCTGCATTTTTGTTTGATTGTAAATATTTTTAAGAACTTTTTTAATTTCATCTGTGACCCACTGGTTGTTTAAGAGTTTATTTAATTTCCATGTGTGTGTGGTGTTTTTAGAGTTATTTTTGTCAATTTCTAGCTTTTTTTAACTGTGATCTAACAATATGCATGGGATAATTTCAATTGCTTTGCATTTACTTTGGAGTGCTCTGTGTGCTACTATATTGTCTATTTGGGATAATGTCCCATGTGCAGTTGAGAGTGCATATACTATTACTGCTGGGTGAAATATTCTGTGGTGGTCTACCAAGTCAATTTCTTCACAAGTTTGTTTTAGTTCTTTTATTTATTTGCTGATTGTTTGCCTAGTTGATCTATATCATTGTGACAGTGGCATTTTAAAAGTATCCCATTACAATTGTAGGACTGATCATTTTTTTTTCATGTCTGTTAAAATTTGTCTCATGTAGGAGAGTGCTCCAACATTGAGTTCATATATATTTATAATTGTTATCATTTCCTCTTGAAGTTTTCCCTAAACAAGTGTGTAGTGACCTTGTTTATCTCTTTGGATGATTTTTGGTTTGAAGTTGATATGGCCAACCACCAGGATAGCTACCCCTGTTGTTTTTTTATTTGTTTGTTTGTTTTTCAGATTTCCAGTGGAGTGGAGTAGTGTTTTCCATCCTTTGCTTTTAGTCTGTGAATTTCCTTTCGAGTTATATATGTTTATTGTATGCAGTATACTGTTGGATTTTGTTTCTTAATCCAATCTGCTAGTCTGTTCCTATTTTTTTGTAAATTGAGGCCTTTAACTTTGATGGTTATAACTGTTATGTGTTGGCTTTTATTATGTTATTTTTCTGTTATAGCTTCTGTACTTTTCCCCTCTTTTTATTTACTTATTCTGCTTGGTGGTTCCTTTCCATTGTTCTTTATGATGAGGTTATTTCTATATCTTTGTAGCATATCTCATGGCACTCTTTGTAGGGTTGGTTTGGTGCTCATGAATTTCTTCTTTTTTTTCTATTAACAAATGATCTTATTTTTCCATAGACTTTAATAGATAATTTTGCAGAATGTATTAATTGGGGTTAGAATTATTTTTTACAGGATCTGAAATACTTCACTTCAAACTTTTTTTTTTTTTTTTTTTTGTATTTTAGACAAGGGTCTACAGAGTATTCAGGGTCTCACTACTAGATCAGACTCTTAGAGATCCGCCTGTTTCCAGCCTCCCCAGAGCTGGGATTACAGTCGTGTGCCACCACGCCTAGTCTCAAATGCCATCTCAGCATTCTCCAGAGGCAGAGCTGGAAGAACAGGGCCCGGGAGCAAACCCATGGCCCCTGTGTCTGCTTGCAGGTGCTCAGGTGCTTTAATCTGCTGAGCTATTTGTCTGGGCTTCTTCATTTGATTGTTTGTGTTGAGAAATCTACCATATTTCTGATAGGCTTTCTACTGTATGTGATCTTTTTTCTTTCCCTAGCAGCTTTTAATATTTTATATGTTTGCTGAATTTCTGAGATCTTGATTATTATGTGTCTAGGTATAGATTTATTGAGATTGTGGCTGTGTGGAATTCTATATGCTTTGCTAACCTGTATGTGAATTTCTTTTCTCATACTTGTAAAAATTTTGCCAGTATTTCTGTAAATAATCTTTTATATCATTTGTGCTGTTTCCTGCTGCTTCATGGGACCTATTATTCTTATATTATTTTCTTGGCATCATCTTGTAGCTGTTGAATTGTAAATTCCTGGTTTCTTGTTAATTTTGAGATATCTTTTATTCCACAGTCATTAGCTGCAGCACTGTCTTAGAAGTCTGAAAGTCTATCTTCAGTTTCATTTAAGTGTTTTTTTGCCAGATTTTAATGTTCTTAATGTCCTCAGTATCTCCTGGAGTCTGTTTCATGCATTCTAATTGTTTCTTGGTAGTTTTCATTATTTTTCTGTTAATTTCTTTTTAGTTATGCTGCACAATTCTTTCAAGATTGTTGTCCTTCCTTTTTGAACCTGAGAGATTATTTTTGACATTATTTCTTCTTTAGCCTTATGGACTTGTTTCTTTAGTTCAGTTGCTATCTTTTCAGAGATTTCAGATGCGTGATTTCCAAGTTCTTGTATGTCTTTTTCTCCTGGATTTGTTCTGGGTGGGCTAGAGGATTTATTTATTTGTTTCTTTGTTTATTTATGTATTTTTTAAAATGTATTTTAGTACAGGGTCTGCAAGTTCTCACTATGTAGATGGAACTTGTAGTGATTCTCCTGTTTTCAGCCTCCCAAGTGCTGAGATTACTGATGTACCCTACCATGCCCACTCTCCACCAAGGTCTCAGCTTTCCCTTTGCATAGAACCCTGGCCTCTGTGCTCTGCCTAAGTAGGTGCTTTAGTTTCTTGAGCTATCTGGCTGGCCCATGGCTAGAGGATTTATATTGCGCTTTGCATCTGACTTTTCACATTTTTTAATCTTCCAGTAATAACCCAGGCAGAGTCCCACAGGCCACCCATAGTCTTCCAAAGTTTTCAAATGGCTCCAGGAAAGTTCTGTTCTTGCTCACACTGGGCCCACAGATGGCAGCTCTCCTGCATCACACAGGCCACTCAGAGTCCTCCTAAGTTCTTAAAAGTCTGGACCAGCCCTCTCTGAAGCTCCACATATGTGTGCTATGGTCTAATGAAGGTCATAGCTTACCGGTGTCCTATAGGCTTCCCAGAGTCTGACAAAGTTTTTAAATGGTGCCAGGAAAGCTCCCAGAGTGTATATGTTCCTAAAGTGTAAAATAACTAAGCACTGATATACCCTCCACTTCTATTCAGTCTAAGAATTCCTAGATTCACCTTTTGAACTACATTATGTACTGTTATGCTTTTAGTGTTGACTAATATGCTTGATATAACTTATACTTTGATGTTGGATTGTTTTGCTTATCTTACAAAATTATGTGACTTAAACAATTGTCTAATATCATCTTGTTATTTCTGTTAATCCAGGAATAGATAAGTTACATCCTTCTCCAAATATCATGTTTTCAATAGCCAAAACAGCCCAGAAAGCTTTGCCCTTTATCATTTTGAAAACAAAAGCATTTGTCCTTTATCATTTTCATTTTGTTGACGTTTTTACAGTACTAGACCTTAAAACTAGGCCTTTGCACTGAGCTATATCCTTTATGCTTTTTTAAAAAAAAATTAAAACTTGGTCTCACTTAGTTCCAAATTTTCTGGGCTGGGCTTCAACTTGGAATTCTCTAGAGTCTTTAATGTGTTTTTGAAACAAATTCTCACAATGTGACTAGGCTGACCTGGAACTTGAGATTTTTTTTGCTTCATCCTCCTGAATCTGAAATTAAAGTCATGCACACTGTGCCCACCTGTCTTTAGACTTTTACTTTTTGTTTTTGTCTTTTTTGAAATAGGGTCTTGCTATGTATTTCAGGTGGACTTTATAGCCTACACTGGTCTCAACTCACAGCAAACCTCCTGCCTCAGCCTCCTGAGTGCTGGGATTACAGGCAAGCATCACCATTCCAGGATTCTGTTATTTTTAATTCTATATTCTTTTTTGTATAATACTGCCTTATATCCCATCTAAACTACCATGGCAGGGGCTCAATAGAATAAGCACTTGCCTGGCAAGTTCAGCATCCTGAGTTCAACCCCTAGTACAACAACAACAAAAAATAAATATATAAATAAATAAATTACTGTGGCAATGTTTGATTCTAGTGCTACAGATCTAAAACTTAGGCAATATACATATAAAGTGATCTTTTTATAATATAAATTGGATCTTAATTTTCTTAAGTGTAAAAATCTTCAGTTGCCCCACATTTGACTCAGAAAACACACATTACTGTGAAGCCCATAAGTTCTGGGCTCCAGTTGGCTGTAACTCTGACAATGGCATTGCCTTATAAACATAGCTATTCTGTTTTCCAACATAGCAACAACAACAACAATAAAGCAGCTCAGTGTTTTATGCCCTTCATTTCAAGAACTTATATTTACATTTGTATTAAATACTCATAAATGAGCTGCACCCCACCAACAGTCCTAAAGCACATGCACACATGCAATATTCTGTCAATATGCCTTTCACTGAATATGACTCATGAACTGCTCTCTAAGACATTTATAGTACTTCCTCCATTGCCTGTGTCTTGTTTAAACGCATAACCACTTTATACATAAAATGGTTAAATTTGTATAATAATTATCTCATTATATTTGAATTTTAATTTGAATAATGAATGTTCTGTCCTATTCATTCTACGTGCTGCATTCGTGAAAAAAGCCTGTAAATATTGATGATTTGAGAAGTAAATCATACAATGAATATATGCCATGAGTCCTCTGCTCAACTTGCTCCTAAAGATCAAAAACTATAAAACAAAGTCATCACATTAGACACTGAATTTGTATTTTTTTGCACTCTGAAGATCCTGCTACTATTTTAAAACATTGCAAGATAAGCAACAATAATATGTTCAAATAACTCAGTAATCCAAACTAAAAGATATTCTATGAAATTAAGCAACAACAGTAACACAAAAATTATCAAGCTGAATTAATCATTAAGTGAAACAGTTTTGCTTTGTATTTATTTCAGTACCTACTTACAAATAATTTAACATTTTAAATAGTTTATCGTTTGGACATTATTTCTCATCTAAAGCATAAAGTAAAGATGCATTGTTTGTCATAAATTGTCTGTAAAGTTTTTAATGTGAAAAGCAATTTCAAAATAGTTTGCAGAAATAATTGTTTCATCTATTTACTTTTGTTGTTTAGAATCCTTAAAGCACTTTTAGATATACTAAAATAAATTGTTTTAGTAAAAACATGTAGACATTAAATTATTGAGTTATTCATGCATAATTTAGATAATTGCTTTTAGGAGATACTAGGCTTGATGGGAGAGTGTAAAAAGAAGACTAAATGCTATGAATTCTCAGACAATTTTGTTTTCAAATCCATGTGGCATGTAGTGATAATTTTCATGAATCTATCAATAGTAGCCCAGCTTATCAATTCTCCTGTGAAGAATCCATGAGATACTTAAGAAAATTGCACCATTTCCACTTTAGATTCCTGGGGAAATATAATTACAAGTAGTCAATTTACATGTCAAAAGATATTTTATTCAATTTTAAGTGGTATTATAGGCCGTACAAAGCCTTTACTCTCAAGCTTATACACACATGGTACAAAATATTTAGCCAAATCAGGGGATGAAAGAGGACAGAAGGTGGTTAGGGGATGTAACTGGAAGGCACTCGGGTTGTGTGTACATGCTGTAGGTAGCCTCAGCCCATGAAAGAGTTTTTAATTTTGAAGTGAATGTAAATAGAAATTATCAATTTAACAACAAAAGAGAGTTAACATTGATAGGTTCACAATTTCTCATATCAAACACTTTTGATACAATGCATATTTAATTTTTCAAACTTTCAGAGTTTAGCAAAGTAACATGGAAAATACACTTTGTGATATATTACATCTCAGTAAAGTCAAAGGAATACTCTACAATGAAATGTTTTGTGACTCATCTATGTAATGTGTGCTTTCTCAAATACCATAGCACAATGCAGACCATAACTGCTGGACTTTAATTTTTCTTTAATTTTTGGTTTACTTTTACTGTGTGTTAGTGAAGTTAGGTTGCACTACCAAGTCATAGTTAAAGAAAAATAAAAACAAGAACAACAAAATAAAAATTCAACAAAACAATCATTTCTTCTCCGGAGTTTAGATTTTAGAACTATAACTAGATGATTATATCCCTGAACTGTGTGCTTGTTTGTCTAGTGTCAGGTTTATTTCCAACGAGTTTGGAAGAGGGAAGACTCATATGTCTCAAAAAATATTTAAGGTTGTGTTACTATTAACTATAATGCAGAGCTAAAATCTGCAGGCAAAGGGCAACTAAAAGAAGATTATGTGGGTAAGAATATGTAAAGGATATTAATAGGCAAAAATAAGAAAAAAAAAAACTTACCTCGGTTATACAGGTGCTTATAGTGAGGGGAAAAAAATATAGGGATAGGGAATTTTGACTGCTCCTTTCTGTTTTTACCTCTAATTGAGGTCCTATGGATAAGAATGGTCGTTGATAAAACTGTCAGAAAATTGTTACATAAGTAATATTTTATCAGCAATGGAAACTGAGGCAGAAACATCTATTTTTACTTGAAGATAAGAGCAGCTATTACTCAGGGAGTTCTGCTTGTGTTGAGCCTTAGTAGATGAGTTAACTTTCAGACAGGTGATCCAAGACCCATAAATGTGTCTCAGAATGGTATAGGACACCAATACCGAGATATGCGATTGTTCATATTGAGTGTTGATGACTTACAAGGATAGCTAGATCTGTGCACAACGAGGAATTAACACATCAATATGGAAACCACCCATACTTGTTACAGATACTTGTTTGATTGCCTAGATTATTTCCCTTGTTGTGCTCTTCTCTTAATCTTAAATTTCTACCCTTTGTATTAATCTACATATTTATTCCTCTTTAAAAGAGTTAAGATGTGAAATGTGACCTCAAGTTCATGGAAATGATTTTTTTTAATTGTACTAATAGACAATTTGAAGAAGTAACAGCCCTTTAAGAAATTTTGGAAAGCATTGTTGTCAAAATGTGTTCCCTCTCAAAGCACAACTCAGTTAATAGACCTTAATGTTATTTTTGCAGCTGTACATGAGGAAACAACATCTTGTCAGTGAAACAGAGGAACTCAAAAATAGGCAACAGTTGCAGTTACAATATTTGTTGAATTTAATACACATAAAATAATAATAGAGGCAATCATTTCTAAAGGCTGGCAGACAACATACCAGCTGAGCCAAGGCAATGAAAGAAACAAACTTTCTTTATCCAAAACCAAAAAGAAATTGGGAACTCTCCAACACAGTGGTTAAAAATAAAAGGTTCAGTTGGGAGCTAAACAGAGAGCATGTAACACTGCTCTCATTGGAGTTAAGTGAGAACCAAGAAAAATTCCTTAAAAGCCACAAAATTTAAGTCAAAGAAAGAGAGAAAGCGAATGAGTGAAACAGGAGAATGTGTGACCACAGGTAGGAATAGAGACCTTCACACCTCAACATGCTCAGGTATCTAAGGAGTAAGGTTTTTTTTTTTTTTTTTTTTTTTTTGTAGACAATCAGCCTGTTTTCCTATCACTCAGTACAAGTTAAAGGAAAGCAGATAACATTAGCCAATAAAGTTTTAATTTTGATGTCTTCAATCAATCATTGAAAATTTATCTGACTTGTATACTAAAGATTTATGAGGATTTCCATACAGCTTATGAACCTGAACTGTTTGACTAACAAAAAACTTAAAACTCTAGTCTCAAGGTTAAGTTTACAGAGACTTCTTTTTTCTGGCAGTAATTGAATCCCCAGCCTTCTCACTGACTTGTATCCCCTCTTCGTTTATTAATTGACTGATTCATTAATTGATTGACAATGTCTTACTAAATTGCCAGACTGAGCTTAAAATTGTGGAAGCCTGGGCTTCTAGAGTACTGGGAGTCTAGGCATAAACCATCCAACCCTGCATGGCTTTGGATATTTTTTGAGCAAAGAATAAAAAAAGAGTTAATATAATTCATTAAAAATGCTTTGATTAATTAGGTAGCTACTAACCCTAAAAATTGTATTCATTCTAAGTTCACTCTTTCTCTTGCTTCCTCTATTTCTCCTTACCTTTTGATAGCTTCTGAAATATGGGGCAAAACAGTAATAATTATTTTGGATTTTTAATACAATCAAAAAGATGTTGGTCAAGCACTTTTGATTGTGAGATGCTAGCAAAATATTAATTATATTGATAATTTTTACATTTTTCTTTGACATAGATATTTATGCTTATCTTCAATTCAGTTTCTTTCTCTAAGGCATAACAAACACGCAGTAAAAAGTGATATTCAAGAAATTTCAGGGCCAGGCAGATGGCTCAATAGAATAAGCACTTTCCTGGCAAGTGCAAGGGCCTGAGTCCAATCTCCCCCCACCTTAAAAAAAATTTTAAAAAATTCCCAAATGACATATACTACAGTAATATATATATATATATATTCCAAATGATCTGGTCTATGTTTTTCTTAACTGTATTCATTTAAAGCTTTCACTAAGATATATTATATTCACCAAAAAGTTTAATGGTTTCTATAAATTCAATATGTCTTTTATTTGCTGTGTAACCTTGAATAAAACAACTCACTCTATTTTTATGTATTTGGTACAGGGTCTGCAGGGTCTACAGGATTTCACTATGTAGATCAGACTCATAGTAATCCTCTTGTTTTCAGCCTCCCTAGTGTTGGGATTACAGGTGTGTGCCACCACATGCAGTCTCAATCACTGTCTCAGTGTTCCTTGGGGGCAGGACCAGCAGGGCATACCTGGGATCTAACCCCAGCCATTGTACTCTGCTTAAGCAGGTGCATTAGTCTATGGAGCTATCTCGCTGGCCCATCAACTTATTTTTTGGCTTCATTTTCTTTTCTCTAACATAAGAGTGTTATGTGTTCTGAGTATAACTACCAGAATAAAAGCAGATCATAGAATCTCTCTCATCAATTCATGACTAATGGAAAAACAGAAATTCAGTTACTACAGTACAATTGTTTTCCCTAAAATGATGGATAAGCAAAGACTTAAAACTTTCACTTTTCAAAAAGTATACCAACTCTCTGTTCCCATTTCCAGAGGATATACTAGGAAATAAATAGGTAGAAAAATATTTACAATTCTTTCTCACACTCTCATTGCCAACATATGCACAGTTAAGAGAGACAAAAGACTAACCCAATAATGGAAATATGCTTCAAAGAAGCTCCTACCAATCACTGATGATTCTACTGTCTCAAATTCTTAATAGTGTCCTAGCAGTGTATGCAGAAGAATATACTGGTGCTTACTACTGAAATTGTCCAGGTTTATATGTTTCCTCCTAAGGAAAAGTATACAATTCTGTTTCAATCTATTTAATAATCTTTCTGAACATTTAAAATCCTTAAAAGGACATCAGAATCCATGTTCTCAAAATAAAGCAAAGGAAGGTTTCACATAGCTTTAAGTTTATACTCTTCAAGCACTTGACACTCATATACACATATTAGAGAGCATCAGAATGGTAGAACAAATTTCAAGGTATAACTTAAAAGGAAAGATTGCTCTGAAAAGTTAGGAAAGTCAAGAAGTCAACTGAGTTTTATAAAACAAATATGACACTCTTTATATAAAGGTAGGAGGAGAAAATATAAAGCCATTAAAACAAGACTAATGCATAATCTAGAAAAAAGTCAAAACACAAAAGAAAGTTTGTTAAAGTTATGGATTTTAAGATAATATAGTTATTGACCTGGATGTATAATGGAACTAACAGAATACTTGATAACATGTGAAAAGATTGGGCTCTATTCCTAGCATCACAAAAGAAAAAAAAAGGAATAAAGACAGAAAGGAAAGAAACAAAGAGGAACAGATAGAGGGAAGGAGGAGAGAGAAAGAAGACATATAATATATTTTATAAATGAGACAAAAACATAAGGCTGTATTTGCAATATATTGTACATATGTATATATAATAGTGTGTACATAAGCAGAATGTATACACAATTACGTATATGTATAATAAAATCAGGAGTAAATATCCTAATTTTCTTTTATTTTAGAGTAAGGAAATGTTTCTAAATTTTATTACATGGCATATAAAATAAACAGATGATGAGTACAAACTCTTGTACATATTCTTGTAAACGTAAAGGAATCATTCACCTCTATAGAAAAAGTGCTATTTCTCTTTAATTCTACAATCTTCTCTTCCGTAGTCCCTATGGCAGAAAACATGAATCCCACTAGCTCTAAAATGTGATAGTTTATCATTTCATCCACCACTTATAACCTAGCTCTCTTGATGATTGTTATGTGCCTAGATGTCCCCTAGGCTTCTAGGTTTTTGACTAATTCATGGCCCAATACTGGGATTATGAGTGTAACTGCTGCACAACCCAAGGTCAGGTAACCTGCTTACAATATAAGAGAGAAAAAGAGGCTTCCAGTTCC
>NDGM011161787.1:0-14990 GCA_002564305.1 Octomys mimax | reverse complement strand
CCCATTTGTGTCTCTTCTTGGAGGAAAATATTGATTCAGCCCTGTCGCACTCATCCTTAATTGGGCAACTGTTCTTTTGTTAATCATTATAAGAGCTCTTGATATACTTTTATAAAGCTCTCCATCAGATATAATTTGCAAATGTTTGCTACTCCCATTCTATGGGTTCTCTTTTCACTTTGCTGACAGTGTCCTACTTTTTTAAAGAAAAGTCAATGAATACTAGGGTCTTGCTATGCAGTTCTAGATGGCCTTAAGCTCATTTAGTGCAGGGTGGTCTCAAACTTACAATGATCCTCCTGCCTCAGCTTTCCAAGTACTGGGATTTCAGGCATACGCCACCACACCTGGCTCTAATGAATGCAACCTTTTATCACAAAGAAATCTTGTGACCTGTTCAAAAGTCTGTGATAAAATTAAGAGGGCAGGACATAAAAGGGTGACCTAAGGCACCTGTACCCTGCCCATAATCTCACCTAGTGGTACCCAGGACCATCCATATCTTGAAACAAAGACAACATCCTACAGTGAGTTAAAGAAAGTCATTTTTGGTAAACTGGCTCATGAGGACCAACCCAATAGTAAGATATACCATCCTTCTAAGAAACAGACACCTGGGCTGGTGATGTGGCTCAGTGGCACAAAGCGCTTGCCTGGCAAGTACAAGGTCCTGAATTTGATTCCCAGTACCAAAAGAAAAAGAAAAAATATATGACACATGTCTAGGACCCCAGCATCTGGGAGACAAAGGCAGGAGGAGCCCAACTTTGAGCCATGCCTGAGCAACATAATCATTTAGCAATACTGAATTTTATTTTATTTTTTCTATATTTTAGGGAAAGGTCTACAGGCTATTCAGGGTCTCACTACTAGATTGGACTCATGGTGATTCTCCTGTTTATAGCCTCCCACGTGCTGGTATTACAGGCGTGCACCACCACGCCCAGTCTCAATCCAAGTCTCAGAGCTCTCTGGGGGCAGGGCCAGCACGCAATACTGTATTTTAAAATAAAAAGTAAAAAAACAGAAAAGGAGCTAGAGATGCATCTCAGGGTGAAGCCTCAGGCTTCCATCTCAATACGGTAAAAAGGGAAATTAATTATTCAATGAAATTAAAACATAAAGAAAAAAGGTTTTGTCAAAACCTAACCTGAAATAAGTTCAAATTGACCTACAGTTTAGTTTTTTCCCATGAACTGTGAAATTGATGCCTGCCCTCCACCCCACCATGTAAGTGAAATACAACTAGAATAGGCAGCCTTTTAATTACAGACATTGGTTTACAGAGCTGAAAGCCCTGGGATTATCTGCCTGCCCTGAATTATAAGCAAACTAGTGAGCACTATTCCACTTTATTTTGGTTGAGAAACTCCAACTAGAGAAAACAAGGCACAAGCCTAGGAACATGAATATGGAGGGAAGAGCATATTTTTACAGCTGTAAGAGCCTCTCAGTATAGAAAAATAGCAGACCTGAAGTACTCATACAAAAATATTGGCCCTTAAACATGAACATACACGCGCATGTTTGTCATACTGAGATACAGAGAAAGCAACGAGGCAAGATTCACTTTTAATAAATATTAGTTTCGATGCTGGCATGGTATCCAAAGTATAATCTTCCCAGGATAGAATTAACTTCTTAAGTAATGCACAGAAGGCTATAATAATAACTCAATGCTTCTTTTGTGATGCTAACCCTAAATTAACATACCGATTAACATACAAATGCAAACAACATTAATCTAATGTTGCATAGAGCAATCTTAAAATGTATTATGAAAAGAGCAATCTATGAATAATTGTATAAAACCTATATTTAAGGAGGCATCTCTACTCCTATAAGGTAGTAAAGTTTAGTAAAACAATACATAAAAGACATGTTCAGGACAAGCTTCATTGTGCTATACAAAATATGCATATAAAGGGCAGAATATGTTAAGTGAATAAATTAAAGTTATAATGAGCTATTATAATACAGAGATGGAAAGAAACCTTTGTGACAGCCTTAGCTGAAAGTAAACCTAAAATGTGACATAGGATATGACATTTTAAAAACATCCTTAAATATTATTTCTGCTTTTACACTCTCTTCCCCGCTTACACTGTTTCTTGTCTATTCAGCGCTCCATCAACCTCTAGATTTTAAGTCAAATAAATGATGGCACACTTGAGAGTTGAAAGAAATCACCCAGCTGCCTGTCTTTATCCAGTACATTGGCACAGGACCTGCAGTATAAATAAAAGCACACAGCTGTACAAGGCAGAGATAATGTCTACATGTATCCATGGAGAACTGATCTACGGTGGTTATACCAGCCCAAATTACTTGCAATCCTCGTCTTACCACACTGACAATCCTACAGAGAGCTTCTCTCCTCTGTCCTTGGCTTCTCACCTCTGTCCAACCCACTTGCCCTCCCCTACGCTCTCTCTGGGCAGCTCACATGTGTGTCCACACCTTGCACCTCATCATCAAGGGCAATGGCTCTACTGAGTAGCTTCCAAAAGCCCCTCTGAGATAGTGCTGATCCTTCCACCTCTCCAGCTATTGTCAAACTGTCCCTCCAAGTCTATCTCTCACTTACAGCCCTCATAGCTCTGCTTTACTTTCAGTCTGCAAGTTCTATTTTGGTCATGCCATCCTCCGCAACACCCCGACACTGGTCAGTCATCCCAGAGCTGGTACCCTTGCATACAAGAACAGCTTGCCCCTAGTTTACCTGTTGCTCTGCCTTTTTCTCACGCTTGTCAATTATAACTGTCTGTTGCATTCTAATCTCAGGCTCATGAATATTAGCGAGAAAAGAACCAAATAACGCAAAACCATTAAATCAGTGGCTCCTTTTCTTTACTCATTTACTTGGTCACTATTTACCAAGCAAGGACGAGCAGCAGCACTATGTGGCAACTCATTTTACAATGACCGATCTTCGCTTTGTGTTAGAATTTCCTCATAATGTTCCAGAACACTAGAGCTTCCCGTCACTGATTCTACCCACTGCCACCTTACCTCAGGTGACTTCCTCCCCTCCAGTGATAACATTAGGATCATTTTGCTTCCACAGTCACTTCCTTTCCACCCAAAAGGAACTCCTCAGATTCTAGTGAGCTCTCATTCCTCTGTGGGGTCAGAGATATCAGGGTTCCCCTCTGCCAACTCATCCCTTTGTAATGGAGCCTCTTTTTCTCCCATCCCAGTTGCTCCATGTGCTTGTGCTGTGCTTCATCCTGCTAGATGCTGAGGATAGATACAGATGAGCTGCCACCCTGAACTGAGAAGCTCGCCAGTGAGGGCATGTTGGTAACCATGTGGATGTGGACACACACATACGTGTGCATGCTTGCATACACACACACACACACAGATGCGCATACAATGGGATGGCCATCACTTCACTTCCACCTTAGACATGTGTAAGTGTGAAAGGGAATATGAAAAATAATTAAGGAGGTAACAAAAAAACAAGATAAACCTGAGTGTAGTGACATGTGCCTATAATCCCAGCCCCTATGGAGGATGAGGCAAAAGGATCACAAGTTCAAGGTCAACTGAGCAACCTCTAGCTCTCTAGCTCAAAGTAGAAATATTTTGAAAGGGCTACAAATATAGTTTGATGTGAAGACCTTGAATTCAATCCCAATATTAAAAACAAACAAACAAACACTATAGAGTCTTTCCTGGCTAAATTTTCTACCATCTAGTAACCACTTCTCCTCATCTGTTTTATCTACCAGCAAAACTAGTGCTGGTGATCTCACATGTAGAGTTTGAAGGGGAAAAGTCAACTACATAGAGGCAGACTAACCACAGGCAAGATAGCTCAGTGGACTAAAGGCCTTTTTAGACAAGCACAGGGACCAGGGTTCTGATCCCCAGCACCACATGCCCTACTGGCCCTGCCCCGTAGGTGTGCTGAGCCAGCCACAGAGACAGGGTATGGTGATGCAGGCCTGTAATCACAGTGCTGGGGAGGATGAGACAGGAGGATCACTATGAGTCTGAGCTGTGTATTGAGATCCTGTACCAAATACATGATGAAGAAGACAAAGAGGTGGAGGAGGAGGAGGAAAAAGAAGAAGAAGAAGAGGAAAAGAGGAGGAGGAGACTACACTTTTTGGCAAAATGCATCTTCAGATCTAGCGTACAGGAGAACTTTGTGCAATAATACTGAACTGCTTATTGCAAACTATCTGAGACACTAGATTGTAGGCCCTCTTTCCACAGAGTAAAAGAAATTAAACCAGGTATGATGCCACTCACATGTGATTTCAGCACAGTGAGAGGTGAGGCAGGAAAATCATAAATTCAAGTCCTATCCAGGCAATTTACTGACTACCAGAACCCCATCTCAAAGTAAAACACACAAAGGGCTAAAGGTGTAGCTCAGTGTAAAAAGCCCTGGGCTTATTCCCCAGTACCATGAAAAGATTATACAACTTAAAACTCAATAATGAAAATAAATTTATAAAAAATTAATGCTGAATCTAAGCTTTTGTTCTTAAAAATGTCCCTGCAGACTGTGCCAGGTAGGTCTACAAGGAGACCCATCATCCTCCTGGTTCCTGTGCTGGAACAGGATCGCATTCCTAAATTCCCCTTCCTCCTTATTCCCCACTTCTACTGAGTTCCCAAAGCCTCTTACATCCACCTCTACAGGAATTCTCAGCCAAATATGGTGGCGCGCAACTGTAATCCCAGCGCTCAGGAGGTTGAAGCAGGTGGAAAGCACCACAAATTGGAGACCCGCAGAGCTAATAGCAGAGTCCAAGGCCAGCCTGAACTCCTAAGAACTGTCCAAATCTTTCCATTGTCACAGCTGTTGCCCACACAATAGCCTCCCTGCCTCCTGCATTCACTGTATACACTGCTACCATGCATCTCCCCGCAGACATGACTAATGCACACTACACTGCCCTAAAGCCCACACAGCTTACCAGTCATCATACTGGAGGACATTGTAGACAAAACTGCCCTAGGCCCTGAGAAGAAAGAATGCCATGATCTGCACATGACCTGATGGGCCCGCATGTTTGCTGACCCAAGAGATCATTGTCTTCTCTTCCCGATCTTCAAAACAACTTCGTACCCCTTCTGCTCATGTTAAAACTCCCTAGCCCGGCAGTTGCAGTCTTGTATAATATGATGTTCAGTGGGATCACTGCTGGCCTCACAGCTGTTTTCCCTTAAACCACTAACAACATCTCACTTTCCTGTAGGGAGCTGCTCCTCCCCACATGTTGCAATGCTCGCTGAAGGTTAACATCTCCCTGGAGCCAAGGCTGGACATGTGACCCAAGCCAACCCACACAAGTCCTGTTGCCTCCTGGAAAAAGAGAAAAAGAGTTTGCTGAAGTAGGGACATGATCTCACTCAGTGCGCAGGACCAACTAGAATCTTTTCTTAGGGGTTACATTCAATAGTGGGTAAAAGAGGTACTAAGAATCATGCAAGCGTTTGCTACTAGGTAGAAAATACTTGTTTGAAAATGAAGTTTACTATAGGGAGATATAGTGTGCAAGAGCCCTAACTCTGGCTTTTGGGCCAGGTAAGCCACAACTCCTTTTTCAAAATCTTGGAACTATTTATGTCGGAATTAAGAATTCTCCAGTGAGAGAAGTACAAGAGACGTGATGGAAAATACCACATATACCTCTATCTGGATCAAGGACAGACCCCTAAACACACTCATTAATATCTCTTCAACAAAACAAAATAATGTCATTAAGAATGCCAGTTTAGGTCAGTATAGGTGTTATCACGAAGAAAATGCAGAACAGATTTTAAGTTTTGATTGCAAAAAGGTACACCTTCTATTTTCAGAACTACACATAAAAGGTAAGTGGATTTGTCTAAACCAACAAAGTTCCTGTGTCTTTATCTGCTTGCTTGTTTAGGAGTAAGAGTTGAGTTCTTTATTTTCCAGAATCATTTACTTATTTATTTGGTACAGGGTCTCGCTACACAGCTGGGACTCACAGGGACCCTCCTGTCTCAGCCTCTCCAGCACTGGGATTACAGGCGTGCATCACTGCGCTGGGTGGCGCTGCCAGCATGGCACAGAGCCGGCACTGCATGTAGTACCCAGATCGATCCTGACACCTTGCAGTACCCAGGCAGGTGCTTACGTTGCTGAGTTATTTCCTCAGCCCCAGGAGACGGGTTCTTGACACCTGCACCCAGCACATTCTCATGGGCCTGCTTGTTCTCCACTTCTCTTTCCCACATACTCACACCGGAGTCAAAGTAAAAAGATTAAGTTCTGATTCTTTGAATACTCTTGCAATCTCTATACTATATGCCTTATAGAACCTGGACCGCTACCCAGCCTTAGCTGGTTTACATTATGTTAGCTGCCTCAGCCTCACACCTGGCTTCACTGCTTTTAAGGAGAAAGCGTAGTCATCTTCCCACAGTGAGTGTAATTGTCATGTGCTATAAACATGCACCGGGGGCTTGGCCCTAGCTCAGACCTTTAAGTGGCTGCTTCCACAAATCAGTCAGCCTCAGGTTGCTGTAGTTCGATGCCCACAGCACTCCAGCCAGCCAAAAGTGCCCTCAAGACATTCGAGGAACCAAAAAAAAAAAAAAAAAAAATCCTTATTCCATATAAACATGCACCAATAAAAAAGCACTAGTTTGAAGATGGCATCATGTAAAACAGCAACCATTAATGGAATTCCTATTACTTTGTTTAGTGAAATTTTGTACGCTTCTAGTGCTGTTTTTTTCCTATCATTAATTTGTACTCTTTAAAAACTAAAAGAGTAAAATAATAATAAAGGAAGTATAGTCATCGCTATCCTCTCCTGGGACATCCAGGTGCTACACTGCCCCTCTTCCTTTAGTCCCCATTATAACCGTAGCAGCCATCCAAGAATCTGGAAAAATCACAAACTGCTCAAAATGAAAAGGCCTAGCTCCCCTGAGTCCTTCTTTCTTCCTTGGAGCAGCTTTGCATCTCCTTGGCGTCCCTATAGGACACATAATGCTCTCTGTTATGGTTTGTGTTTAGTTGTCCCTCCAAAGCCTCATGCAGTTATGGAGCAGACTTGTAGAGTTTGTGATTAATTCATGATCCAGTGCTGGGATTATGGGTTTGAGTGCTACACCCTGCCTGGGGCAGACAGCCTGAAGGCAACATAAGGGAGACTGACTTGCTCTCTGTAGCCACTGTTGCTGCTACTCCTCCCTTTTGCTCTTGCTGTTTTGCTGCCTTCCGCCACCATGAACTGATGTCCTCTGCCACGTGGTACTGTGCTTGGACCCAGCTGAGTATGGACTGAAACCTTCACAAACTCTGAGCTGAATAAACCTTTCCTTCCTTCATTTTGGGTGTCGGGTATTTTGTCCCAGCAGCGAGAGAAGAGTTACCGCAACACTGACCATGCCTTACTCTAGCTATATTTCATTCTCATCTTTAGGTCTTCAAACTTGCACCACAACCTTGTGAGGTGGACAGAATAGCCACTGGAGTTCCCTATTTGAAAACTGAGAAACTGAAGGTGCAGTTGATCAATAAAAGGAAAGGCCTTGGATTCTCGCTCAAATCTGACTGCTATTCTCTTTTTTGTTTCATACTACTCCCAGGATTGACTCAAACTCAAGAGTTTATAGGCATTAATTCTTCCTACTTGCTACTCTTAGATGTAGAGATGTCATCTATAGAGACTAGTAAGAAGCTGGGCATGGTGGTATATACCTGATGTTCCTGCACTCAGGAGGAAGAGGCAGGAGGATCACTGAGTTCAAGGTCAGTGTTGACTACATAATGAGTTCAGGGCAGCCTAAACTACAAAACAGAATCCTGTCTGAAAGAAAGAAAGAAATTAGTGAGATCACTGCACAGTAGTTTTCACTGTGTGCAAATTTTATTTTGCTAAAAATAAAAGTTAATGGACATGTGCATGTGTGTAGGTGTGTGTGTGTGTGCATCCTCCAACAGCATGCACGACTGTCTACAAGCACTTATTTCTACCATGAAAGAAGCCTTTTTCATCATTACATCCAATGTGAACTAACTCTGTAACACAATCCCATCACAGTGATGCCTGCAGATACCTCAGCGTCAGAGAAAAGCCAGATTCCACCTCATATAATATGAACCAACAGCACAAATGCTCTTCCCTGCCCAGGGAATACTGCTGGGTCAGGACTCCCTCTGTGAGTGAGTGAGAGCCAGACATAGCTAGACATTTTCCCGGCATACTACCCTGCTTCTCTGGCTGAACTTTCAGGCTGAAACCTTTGGACACAAGCCCATGAAGGACAGTGATAAGGCAAATTCAGCTGCTTTGGGGCTCATAAAAAATGCAGTGTTTCATTGCAAGTAGACCCCATGAATTCCCAAAGGTCACATCCAAGTCATTCCTTGTCTATGAGGTTAACACACTGACCCACTGTTGGCAGACCATGCACTCTGAGGTTTCTCCAGTCCAGTTTCTCCTGTTCTCCCTCAATGGCCGCATGGAGAACTCTGCCTGTGAAAGTAGCTGGCCAGGGTCAGGAGTGAGGTTTTTGGAGTGTGGGGAACCAGCCCATGCAAAGTCAAATGTATCCCAGGGAGATTACAACCTCAATTTACCCTTTCCTTTACAATGTGCCTAGGAATTCACCAGGAAGTACAGTCTGCCCTCACACAACCCATCAGATGAAGGATGGAGCCTACATCGAGTGCCACCCATGAGTACCCACAATGCACTGCTCACCGCTCCACAGCCTTTCACATGCCACACATCATAGGGCCAAAGCTATCAGCAGAGCCAGTTCCTTCAGGACAGCTCTGCACAAGGTTCTTCTACTCAAGTATCTCTCTCTACTTACTCGGAAAATTCTTCCAACTTTATTCACATAACCTACATTCAGAACTATATAAAATACAAATTTTACATTTTAATTTTTTATTCTCCTTCTCTGATCTCTGACATGTTAACTATAAAATGTAATGGGGTACAACACAAGTCAATGAAAATAAAAAAAAAATATTTAGAAGTCAATGAGACACTGCCATATCTGTTAGAATTGCACATAAAACTACTTTTAGATTGTTTGTTAAAATAGAAAATCAGTTTCCCTGTCCACAAAATGTTTTCTGATCTTGACAACTTGCACCTTCCTTTAAAATGTCTTCCTTTCTCCATAGCTAAATACTGTAAAGTTTCGAGCTCATTTATTTCAGCCATGCTCCCCTGCTTCCAAGTCAACAAACCTTTTATTGCATCCCTAACTATGTACTGAGCAACACACAGTTGATGCACTCTATTATCCAGAGATTTATCATTTTATAGATGAAGGCACAAGGGCTTCATTAAGTTCCCTGACTCTCCTGCTTTCACAGCCTGGCAAGGGGTTTCTGCCATTTGTATGTGCACATGCTGCCCGTGGGGACTCCAGGGAAAATATTTTTCCAGTACGGCTTGCATCTGGTTTTATCCTACTAGAATGAGATATGTTATACAGGCTGGGGAAGGGGGCTGCTACTGATAAGCCCAGCCTTGGAGTCAAAGATTACAGGCAACTCAGAAAAGGACAGACATAGCTATAGCACAGTGCAAGCCCTCTGTTCACAGGAGGTCTTCTCCCTGGATTCAAATAACTGGAAATTGACTCCTCAATGCAGAGTTAGTCAAAACTGAGGTCTACAACTAACAATATGTCTGGTCTTGATCTTTCATGTCATTCTCTAACCAGCATTCTGCTAGTTCGCAAGGTCAGAACACAAGATCAGGGAGGAAGCCCAGAAACCTCGTTCTCCTTCACCATGCAGACTAACAGGCATGCACACCTCTCGGGCTTAGTCAACCTAGCAAACGCTGTTTGTACTAGATACTAAAGAGGTGGTAGAGCTCACAGGAGAAAAAAACAAAACAGGACACCGTGCAGCTGACATGATTACCAAGCACAATCCGAGCTGTGCTAACACAACTACTAACAATGATTATGCTTAGGTATTGCTTCCAAATTTCAAGCCATAACTATTTACAAAAGGTAAGCAGTTGGTGAAAACCTACCAAAGCTTAATCCTATCTCTATAACCAAAGGCAGCAAGGAAACCCTCATAATTGTTCCTTTCTATAAGTCAAGCATATCCTTTTTTGCTTGTTTGTTTGCTTACTTCTTGTGCTACTCTGAACATCCTATCTCTCTGGAAACAAAGTATACCTATTCTTTTCTGTAGAAGTTTTACCTCTAAAGTCCCTTAAGTGCTAAAATGCTACACAAAACACTACATTGACTTCCAAGTAGACCATCAAAACTGTATCTTTACCAGGGTGAAAATTCAGGACCTTATTCACATAGAATAGCATGCTAAAGATACAAAAATCCTATCAGCATATTAAATGACTTACATAAATAAAAACTGGTTTTAGTTCCAACTTGCAACACATGAGACCCCAATCCCAATGGGTAACGCACAGAACATTCCAGAAAGGTTTGCAAATGAGCTACTGCCCTCAGCTGAGCCACACAGCTGGTTTATTGATGGAAATGAAGAATAACAAAAGGATGTCTAAAGCGTTAAAAGGTCAGTGCAGTAAAGGATGAATAAGAAATAAATTTGGCCCTTACAGTGCAATGATGTTGAACTCAATTTACCACCCCAAAGACTCACATAGGCTTATGCTCCTTTGATCAACAGAGAAAACGCTTTATGCTGCAGAATGACTGCATTTTTACACGGGTGATGGCATCAATTCAAGGGGTCCCCTATGACCTCAGTAAACCTTCATTTCCTCATTTGGGATTGTAAAAACTACAATAACGAGTATGAGTAATGCATATGCAAACTTTCTTCCTGTTCCTTTTTAAATGCAAAGCCGGGAGTCTCACCATAAGGCCATTACAAGGTCAGGTGAGGCTGCAGGACAGGATGCCAATGCTAGGACCTCTAAGTTCTCTGAGATCAGATGTGGGTGGCACCTGCCCCTGCAAGTCAGGAAGTTTCTAAGTCAACAAGCACAGATTTGCTTCAGCCAAATATGGACTGACTGGTATTTGTTTCCAGTCCAATGGACCATTAATTAGGATTCAAGGAAATAGGACTATACTTTTTTCCCTCCTTCCCCACATGGGTTAGAGGGATTCCACAAAAGGCAGGACCCATAGAAGATGGACGGCTTTGCCACTATCTAGCTGGATATCCTGTGGGATCCTGTTCTCCTCACCTGCTGCACCTGAAGTAACCAAACAGGGTCGCTTGTACAACTAAGAAAGTAGAAACACTTACCCTTCCAAACACACCTGGCATTTGGAAGATGCTCAGTGTTACCTGAACCCGGGTTAACACTAGAAAGATTAATAGGATTACCGCACTTGTAGTATTAGCCTTCCCATGTACATCACCTACATGCATGCAGCATTTACGCATGCAGCGCTCACCGTGCTCCTCAGGATCAAAAAAGGCTGGAACAGATCCGGTGGGCTTTGTTACACACACACACACACACACACACACACACACACACACGACAGTAGAACCCAAGAGGCCATGAGAAGCAACTCTTGTATAGATGATAGGGTGTAAGGTAACAAAATCTGGCCGGATTCCCCTATTTCCTTGGAATAGTAGAAACCATTGGGCGCCTTGCTCTGGCTTCCCTCCCCCACGCGACTGGGTTTTCTGGACTCTGTCCTCTTCCTAGCAGGGCAAAGGACAAGACCTTGAGCTCCAGCTCTTCTGAACCCTCTTGCCCCGCCAGCTTTTTCCAGACGCAGAGACAGAAGCTCGGGCTCCAGCGTTGTGCTGCTCCCTAAGCCCAGCCGGTCACCGGAGCGGGTGGGAGAACCAGCCTTTCCGGACAGGAACACCCGGGCTTCAGAAACCATCGATTCTCTCTGGTTCCCCAGTACCAAAAGACACCCTCTCTCCCGGCCGCGGCAGATCACGTAGGGTGCGTACACCGGGAGCAGACCCAAAAGCGCGTCTGCTGGAAGGGAGCCCAGCTCATTACTCTCGCTTCCCGCGCCCGGCGAGTCGCTTCTGAGCGTGGCCAGGGCCCCCTCCTCGGGTCAGCCCCAGACACGCACCTCAGGTGCCCCCTCTTCGCCCAGGGTTGTGCGGGAAGAGAACTAGGAAGCCAAGACCATTCAGCGCGCAATGCCCACAAATCTGCTGCACTGCCAGCAGCCCACCTCGATTTATTGGTGTCCTCCCCAAAGCCCGGTAACTACTGAAATTCCACAACCTGCACCCGCCAGAAAACCTCAAGCCGCTGGCGGTCCCCCAACTCTCACCCTGCTGCGCCCTCCACCTTGGCAACGTTTGCCCTCTTTAACTGAGCAGGGATAGCGGGTTTCTGAAGTTTCCTATTGCCCCGTCCAATCCCCAGTCCTGGACCCCGCGCGGCTCGCCCGCAAGCGTGTAAGCGCGAGGTCTCCCCTAAATCTTCGCCTCCACCGGCTCTTGCCCCCACCTCCGTCTCAGTCCTCGCGCTCCGGCATCTCCAGAGCCTCGCGGTTCTCCGTCCCCAGAAAAGGAAACTTCTTTCTGAGGTGAATGCAAGTCGGACAGGACAGGCTTTTCCGACCCTGCAAACGCCAGGGGCGTGCTCGCCCCTAAACCGCAGGAAAGCCAACACCCCCCTCCCACACACGGCCACCAGCTGAGACCAATCCTTGCTACAGTGCTCCCAGACTTTTCCAGGTCAAAAGGTCTGGCCCAGTCTGAAACACCACGGGGTACTCTGAGTCTTTCCAGAAACTCTAACCCGTCCTGCGCAGCTTCCAGGAATAAAAGAAACAAGTAAACAAAACGTGAATCCTGGCAACTTTGTTGTACGTGTGTTTGTGTGTGAGAGAGAGCGCGCGCATGAGCCCAAGAGCATCGCCTAAGAGTTAGGACAACAGCTGCAGAAGCACATCTGGAAGAGGGGGAGGGGTTTGCAACGGAGGGCACCAGCAGCTCCCCGGCAGAAGGCCGGGCCAGCTTGTCGCCGTTACCTGTCCTATGTTGATGAAGCCGTATTTGCTGGCTATGTGGTCGGCCTCCGCGAAGCCGCCGGCGATCTTGACTGCCCAGTGGTTGGTGTAGACACGCGTCCGGCACACGGGGAGCAGGCAGCCCCCGAGCAGCGCCAGCACGCACAGCAGGTCCAGCCGTCCCGGGCAGCAGCAGCGGCTCCCCCAGCCCATGCTCCCGGCGCCTCGCTGGCCGCGTCGCTGGCTGGCTGGCAGGCTGGCTCCGCGCACTCCGCGGCGCGCACAACTAACTTCTCTGGCCTGGGTCGCAGCCCCGGACGGTCGGCCGTAGGAGGCGAGCCCCAGCAGGCGGCAGCGCGGCGGAGTTCGGGCCGGGCTAGACCATGCCCGGGGCCGGGGACCTGCGCTCCCGGCTCTCCGACCCGCGGGGCGGTCAGCTAGCGCTCCTGGCTCGGGCGCAGGCGGCGGCGGCGCGAAGCTGGCGCCCTCCGCGATGGGGTCCCGCCGGCTCGGCCGCCGGACTCTGCGCGCCTCCTTGGGCCCTGGAGAGCCGTGGAGGCGACCCGCGGGGCGGTGCAGGCAGCAGCCGCGCGTCCCCTCTGCTGGCCCGGGCTCGGAGCGCCGGCTCACCCGCTCCTTGCGCTCCCTCCGGCGGCGCGCAGCAGTGCGAGTGGCAATGGCAGCGGCGCGCGCCGCCTAAATGACTCCCGCCCGCTCCCGCGCCCGCCTCCCGCCTCCCGCGTCCCTCCGCCCCCTCCGGCCTCGCGGAGGCGGCCGCAGCCCAGCGCCAGCCAGGTCCTAGCGCCCCCAGCTTCCTCAGCTGTAACCTCCAGGGTCCAGCGAGGCTAAGGCGAATCTTCACCAAGGGCCAAGGGAGAGAGCTCGGGAGTCGTGCTTTGCCCCCCTTTCCTTTCCTCGCAGCTGATCTGTGCTAGTGCATCACCGCTTCCCCGCGGACTACCTCGCTTGTGCGAGGGAAGCGCCTGGAAAATTCATTCACCCTTTCTCTAAATGTCCTTAAGTAACTAAGCGTTTAAGGAGGTCGTTTGCGTGTAAACTGCCCAACAAATGAGCAGAGATTTTCATTTCGTTGGTCCTTTACGCTTTTCAGCAACTGTTTATTTTACAACTCGGCTACCAGAAGAAGCTACCACACAGGACAATAAGTCGCACTTACAAAAACCAACCACCATGCTCCAAAGCTAGGTCTGTCGCCTGCAGATTTAAGTCGCAATGGGCGCATCTGCTACAAGGCAGATGCTACAAGGCAGTGCCGCGGGACAGTAAAATCCTAGCCAAGGAATTGAAGAAAGACACTTCTATGTGACAGAAATAAGTACTATGTGAGTGGGTGGACAGGTGGCACCCAGAGAATTGCTTCTTTCACTTGTTGGGTTGCGTCTGACTAGGGCTTCTTTTTCTTCACCAGGAGAAGTTTCCCAACTTTTCGGAGAGCACACCCCTGCAACAGTGAAAGGCTTTGATGTAAAAGGGATCACAGAGGAAGTCAATATGCAAAAATGTGGCCGCTGACTATCACTGCTTTGTGCATGGTAGCTACCCCAGGCAGCTTGGGTTAACCCTCTTAGCACTTACAACCTTCCTAACGTTTTAGAGATGAGGGGGGCACCCGGTGATTTGAAGATTTTTCTAAGAAGAAAAATTAGCCTTCATAAAGTCACTCAACTGAGCTTATAAGAAGTCATTATATCTCTAACTTCTATTTCGTCTTTTTCTCCACCATCTCATCTTCTACCATTCTTTGCTATCTTTTGGCTTATGGGCATACCTTTGTAGTCCTTGCTATTTTTTAATCTTTAGGCTTTCTTCTATGTGTGTAAGTTAACCTATCACACAATATTTCTGTTATCTGAAACATATCTAAAAATTTAAATGGTGCTAAGGGCCGGCAAGATAGCTCAGGGGACTAAGTGCCTGTTTAGGCAAGCTCAGGGACCAAGGTTCCACTCCCAGTGTTGTGTGCTGTGCAGGCCCCATCATCGGGTGTGCTGAACCACCGGCTACTGAGACTGGGGCATGGTGGCACACCTGTAATCCCAGCGCTGGGGAAG
>NDGM011161785.1:0-15691 GCA_002564305.1 Octomys mimax | reverse complement strand
TTTTTATTCATCTTAATGAGAAAAAAGAATAGCAATGAAACAGTTTCAATACAGGTTAGTAAGTATATATATACTTAGAGGGGAAAAAGACTTTGTGGAAGAATTAGATCTTTGCATAAAATAATGTACTGTGATTTACTACATTTTATAATGATGACTAGTATGTTGAAGATTTTAATTTATAAATAACATTATGGTATAAATTTACTACCAAACTATAGCAAATAAATGAAAATATTCTTTAATAATGATAAATTTAATGTTTGTTTCAGCTTTATGCAACCCTTAAATTTCATGTTTAAAATAATGATTGGACCCAGGAGTTCTTCATATTCTTAATTTGGACATAGGCCGATTTGAAGTTAATAAGCTTCAGTTTTAAAGTCACATAGGGCCGGGAGATCACTCAGTGGGATAAACACTTCCCTGGCAAGCGCAAGGGCCTGAGTTCAATCCCCAGTTCCACCAAAAATAAAAAATAAAAAATAAAGTCACATAAATGCCTCTAAATCTGCTAAACCAGTTTTGTACACATGTCTCTTTAAATAAAGTAATTGGGGAAGTTTATTTAGCTGTTGGAAAGCTAGCCACATTTAAAACATACTAAGCTGTGAATTTATCCTTTTGAACTATAGTTATTTTTAAATTAAAAATATTTAATTAATTAATTAATTAGGTATAAGGTCTGCTATGCAGCTGGGACTCCCGGTGATTCTCCTGTCTCAGCCTCCCCAGCTCTGGGTTTACAGGCGTGTACCACCATGTCCACTTTTGGTGGTCGTCTCAGTGCAGCCTGGGTTCTGGAGCTGCTCGCCAAGCAAGTGGTAGAGGGATGGAAGCCTGGACCTTGTGCTTGCCAGACAGGCACTTAGACAGCCGAGCTATCTCCACAGCCTTGAACTGCAATTCTCATGAAAAAATTTTGAGCAATAATTT
The DNA here is from genome assembly GCA_002564305.1 of Octomys mimax. NCBI lineage: Eukaryota > Metazoa > Chordata > Mammalia > Rodentia > Octodontidae > Octomys > Octomys mimax. The sequence continues at coordinate 14,755 of NDGM011161785.1, read as the reverse complement.
CCAGGAAAGTTCAAATTATGCTAATGAAAACAGCATTTTTAATGAACTGTGCTACAAGTGTAAAATATATAACTGTAAATTGAAAATATAAAATAAAAAGAATGTTTAATATTTTAGTAATAATTTATAGAATATTACATATTGAAGATGACCAGTATATTGAATGCATCCAATTAAATATATTATTACAGGTAGTTATTTATGTTTACTTTTATTTTTAATGTCATTATTAGATTAAATTGCATTATGCATTATTATGTCTATCATAACAAACAGATCTGAATATTATTAAAGTATGGGGGTAAGAAAAAGATAATTTTCCTACTTAATTGACATTGTATATATTATTTGATTTATTTTTAAAATATCTCTTTGAATTTAGATTGAACTTGCCTCTATCTCCACGAAATTAAGATAGCTCTTGTAATTCCTTTTGCTGATATTAATTCTGAATGACTTAAGTATTTTTATTCATCTGTTGCAGTATAAGAGAAGTAATGCATGTACAAGTATTGAAGGGAGGTGATGGAAGCTGAGATTAGATAAAAGAAAGTTATGAAACAAGGTAAAGAGAGGTCACATTTCTCACTGATTTTTTTTTCCTTTTTCTTTTGTTTTGATAAGCTCAGTGAGAATTTACTTTGTTTTTTTTTTTTTTTTTTTTTTGTGGAGCTGGGGATTGAACTCAGACCCTTGAGCTTGGCAGGGAAGCCCTTATTCCACTGAGCCATTTCCCCTGCCCCTCAGTGAGACTTTCTACTTCATTAAATTCTCTCTGCCCTCCAAGTATACCTTACACATCACTCACTTTTGAGGCTTTCTACACCCTCTGCCCTCCTTACAAAAGGCCTTCTCTCCTCTTGACAGTTCTCAAAGTCCTGTGTCCTGTATTTCCTGTGGCCTCATGGAGATCCAGTCACCTTCTTTACCACTGTGTACTCTCCCCAGTACACGCCCCTGGTACGGCTTCCTTTGATACTTTGCTTTTCTCATGAACCTGCCTAAGGAACATGTAGCAAAAGCTCCAAAGTGGGTTTTTTTATTGTGCAAAAGATTTACTATAATTATACAGAGAACCACAATCATTCTCAACATTTGAGGAAAGAAATCTAACACAGCCTCACTGAATAAATCTAAAAGCCTGGATATTGTAAAATAGAAACAATGTGTAGCAAATAAGTTAGCAGTTAACTTCTTTATACACATGCCTAACAGCAATTTTAAATAATGGGGAGACAACTTACAAAGAAGTTTAGGACATAAAAGAAAGAAGCATGGATCTCAGAGCTGTACTATTTTAGAAACACTTTTGGGCATTTTCAATTAGCACAGGATGTTAGTATATGTATTTGCAATTTTCTTTCTTTTTCTGAATCATGGAAACACCCATTAAAAGCAGTCTTTTATATGTGAATAAATTTGTCTGATATCTTATTTTAAGGCAAGTTACAGTGAAGACATTTTTATAGTTATGGCTTGAATATATACTAGAAATGTGTAACAAAACTACAGAGAAATGTGTGTGGAAAACTCTAGGGAAGGGAATATACTCAGAGTTCATCTAAACTCACAGCAGAAAAAAGGAAAAGGAAATAGACATAAAATCGTATTTGGTAGAATGATATATCAAGCAACCCTCGGTCAAAACACTAAACAATACTTAGAGCTCACACAAACAACCTGATTCTGTAACTTTCTGTCTAAATTGGGGAGCAGATTCCTGCAGGTTTTGAAAAGGAATTCTTTTCTAAATTACTGGGTAATTTTCTTTAGTCCAATTGAGCGATATAATCACACATGGTCAAAACATTGTAGAAGGAACCATAATAGGATATGAATTCAACAAAACCATGACTTCATGGACCCACAGCTGCAGAAACGGGTCAGAAATTAAAATGATGTAAATATGAACTGGACTTTAGCAGATCTTTTCTTGCAGGAAGAAATCTATCGCTTTCTCATTTTCACGGATCCTTGAAGCCACCAAGAGGTATATTTTAAATTGTATATTTTCCGATATGAGATGTTTCTAAATCATTGAACTCAAGGTGAAATGTGATTCTCATGATTGTTTTTATTTATAGCATGATATTTAAGCAAAATGAGTTTCTTAAAACTAAGCAACAAATATAGAGTGTACTTAATAACAAAAGATTTAATTTTAATTTTTAAATTCCATTTCTTCCCGTTTTTACTATATCTTGTATCTTTCTGGTTTTATTTCTTCTTTCAGCCTCTAACACTAGGGAGATAATACAATATTTACACACATGTGTCTGATTTATTTCACTTAGTTCTTACTTATTTTTAAAATTCAACTTTGGTTACATTAGTGTCAATTGTATTAAATAATAAAGCAACACACAAGCCTTCTCTAAAATAACAAGTGAATTTCAGAAAAAGATTATATTTCCATACAAATCAAGTGTACAAACAATTTTTGTTCCTGTGAGAAACGTATATTTATTCCAAACTCCCCACTGACAATGAGTGTTTGTAATTTTCCATTTTAATTTCTAGATATAACAGATATTCATACCAAAGTCTTGGCCTGGAGCCCATGTATTCTTGGCCTTAGATAGGGACTGAAAAGTCAGATTTTTGGCTAAGTCAGGAAATAAATGCACTTACTGAGAAAAAGATTTTGTTCTTTCCTGGATTGTTTTCTTTCTACTTGAGCAGTGTGATCTGCCTAGCACCACAGGTTATTGAGTTGTTGGCAAAGCCTTGGGCTGCTATAGTACAACTGAAGAATGGCAGCTTTGATTGATCCTATTCATTTATTTAATAGATACTTTTAAAGCATCAACTGTATACAGTTTTCTAAATCATTAGAACCATCAAGGTAAATAAAGAGGCAAGTGCTTTCAAGAACTTCTTTCACTTGGTTGATAAGCATTATAAGAAGAGTTAGGAGTTGCTGTAGGAATGCTTTGTCTTTTTTAATATTTTCATTAAACTTGTAGAAACTGGTGTTTCATGAAGAGATAGCTACAGAAGTACTCAGCTTTGGTCTGATAACTGAAAGATGGATCATAACTGACAGTGTGAAGAGCAAAGAATGGATGGGAGGAGTTGAAGTGGATTGATTCAGATGAATCAGTCCATAAAACAGACACCTCTCCAGGCATTTGTGGTATGCCAAAGAGTTCTTGTGCTTCACACATATATGCACATTGGATATGCTTATATTTCATACATACATATATAATATCTTATTTTGTACTATAAATTATATATATATGATTTTGTTATTTTCTTGGCTTCCTTTTGCTATTCTGAGAGTCACTTCTCAGTGTCTCAATATTCTATTTTTCATTAATAACCATTTTTCCTTTTAGATTGAAGCTCAAACAGAATAACCTTCATAAAGTTTCCATAGTCCTTTAATATATTTATACTTTTGCATGAGTGTTTAAGCTTATCTCTTTATTATATTTATATATAATTGTATATTTTATTATAAATTATACATTATATATTTCCATATTATATATGTTTATTATATATAGAGAGAGAGGAGAGAAAGAGAAGGAAGGAGAGAGATCCATTTTAAATAAGTAAGAAAAGGATAAAATGAATATAAGGAAAAAGTAATTCATTTTGCAAAGTACAGAGCCTACTAACAGTGGGAAGATTTCACACATCTCTTCACAAAAAATTATCCAATGGAAAATAATTTCTAGCATAAAATGAGATATTATCCAGAAGTGGCAGCAAACTCTTGCTTCCTGTACATTTTTTAATTTTTTATGTCTGTACTAGGGATTGAACTGAAGAACTTTCCACAGAGCTACATCCCTAAGCTTTCTCTCTTTCTTCCTTTGTTTCTTCCTTTCTCCCTCCTTTATATTCTCTTTCTATCTTTCTGTCTTTCTTTCTTTCTTTCTTTCTTTCTTTCTTTCTTTCTTCCTTCCTTCTTTCCTTCCTTCCCTGCCTCTGTCTGTCTGTCTTAGACAGTTGCTATAAGTCATGAAGTTGGCTAAACTAGGCTCAAATTTGTGATCCCCCTGACTTAGTTTCTAAGAATTTTGGGTTATGATCTAAGGAACCTTTGATTTTCTTTTTATTTTGTGGCACAAAGGTAAAATAAATATTTAATAACAAATAATAGAATAACAATAGTTAAGACATTATAAAACTCTCCAAACAATATTAGCACAAACCTCTCCTTTAAATGAGCTGAGAAACCAGTAGTATAACTATCTTGTGTTTTGTTTTTCTTTCCTTTCCCTTCCTTTCCCCATCCTCATGAGTACTGTACAGTCACAGATTTTTCTGTTCCTACACAATTTACTTCTCAAAGGAATGCATCAACGCAATTTTGATTCTACTCACAAACTTCACATTGGTTTATGGACACAACTGCGTCCACCTTTCCCACAAAAACACAAAATAAATTCAGCTCCTGAACTGAAATACCACTGTAATGACAAAATAGTGATTATAGCAGGTGTTGGGAAATGCATCTAGCTGTTTCCTCAAAACTTCTAGTGAGGCTGGCCCCGTATTCTTACTCTTGGTCAACCATGTAACAGATCACAGAACCAGCCTGGAGAAGCAACCCCATTCCAAGAAAGGATATCCGGAACATCCTTCCCTACCTACAGACTCACTAGATGTCCTTCCCTCAAGATGGCACCGCTATAATGTCAGCATAGCACATAAGCCCCCATAGGTGGGGCGTTTGCAAACCGACAGGATCTAGGGTATGTGATGATGGAATTAAGCATGTGTGAGTACTAAATTAGTCCACTGATTGGTTTAGCAGGGCTGTGGATGTAGATAATATGAGAGTCCACCTTGGATGTGTTTGGCACCACTGAAAATGTTGGGAGCCTGAATGGGATAAAATGAAGAGTGTCATTGCTGTTGTTGCTGCTGCTGTAGCTGTCGCCGCCGCCGCTGCTTGGTGCCTGTTTCTCCCCTGCCATGCCTCACACGCACTGCTCCCCCTCTGAGGTCCTGCTTTGCCAGGCCACACTGTCTCCGAGCCAGCCAACTATGGACTAAACCTGTGAACCTAAGTAAACCTTTCTTCCTCTAACTTTGCGTATGAGTATTTTGTCTCACCAATGAAAAAGATAACTAAGACAAGGTTATACGGCAACCCGACACGATAGAGGTGCTGTGTTGAGGGAAGGACATCTAGTGAGTCTGTAGGTAGGGAAGGGTGCATCCTTTCTCGGGATGGGGTTGCTTCTCCTGGCTAGTTCTGTGATCTACAACATGGTTGATCAAGAGGAACAGTGCGGGGCCAGCCAGATATCTCCGCAGAGTAAAGCGCCTGCTTAGTCAGATGAGAGACTGGGGTTCAGCCCTGCTGTGCCATGCCAACCCCAGATGAGATGACAAATGGGACTGAGCATGGTGGTGCACGCATGTAGTTCCAGGCCTTGGGTGGCTGAAAACAGGAGGGTCACTATGAGTCCAATCTGTGCAGTGAGATCCTGTAGAATATATATATATATATATATATATATATATATATATTAAGAGTACAAGAGTAAGAGTGCAAGAGAAGCAGTCAGATCAGAAACTTAGAGGAGTAAGGCTCTGGCCCCTTTGGCAATCAATCCAACATACTGGTAAACTATGGGTGCTTATTATTTCCAAACCAAAATGCACCCAAAGCGGAGAAAGGCCCTAGAAACTGCACAGAGTAATAGAACTAGTTAGTTTCAGAAACGAGATACAATTCAGGCGGACTAGTATCTAGTCCTCAGTTTAAATTTATTTCTAAATTAAACCAATTTGACATGTAACTCATGAATATTTAAAAATAATGAGGTGAATATGTATAAAGTTATGAATTATATTAATTAATTTATTTCAGAAAGGAGGATGTTTCTGACCCGATTTATTTTTCAGTTGAGGGCAACTTTTTAGCATTGCGAGGAGACAGGGTGGAACATCTGGGTGCATTTTTGGTTTCCTCATATGAAACGAAATGTACCCTGCTATAATGAAGGAATAGAGGTTAGGGGCGCTGTGTATGACTCCACACGACATAGAACTGGATCCAAAACTGTTGTTCAGCATAAACTATGAAGAATGTTGATATAGAAAAATATATCCAGATTATAGGAAAATGTCTTAATTTTCCTGAGTTTCAGATGAGATCAGATGCATTCAGGGTTCTATGGCCATAGACAATTTTTCTGAGTTTCAGAAACTTTTTTTTATTTAAAAGGAAAGTAATATCTATTTAGGATGCACCATAATGGATTTTGGTAGTCCTGACAGTGCCTGTGCATGTTAAACCATTAATATTTTAAATAAGGTGAATTCCATGTTTTTTAAAATTTATTTTTATTTGTTTTGTTGAGAGCAGATCTCATTATGTACTTCTGGCTTACCTCGAACTCATGATCCTTTGGACTCAGTTTCTTATGCTCTTGAATTAAAGATATGTACCACTCTGTAAGGTTCTGTCTTTTTTATATGTAATTTTAGAAAGATCTGAGATAAAAGTAGTGGAAAGAACAGACAGACTGATGACATTCTTTGAACTCTAACCATCTAGAAGACAATATTGTAACCTAAGCGAGAGTGAAGGTGCATCTTAATTGTGTACCAGAAAAGTCAAAATCTATTTAACATTATTGGTTCAACCACATTGATTACAAATCTGAGATTTCATTTTTGTTTTTGCTTTTGCCACTTCATCTATCATTAAGAACCCAAGGATAATGTGAACCTAATCTGACCTCACAAACAAAAAGTGTTTCATCTCTTACATCTAAAACTATTTTAATCTATGAAAGAATAATATTCACAAATCAGACTGTCATCTTTAGGTGAAGCTGTGCATGCTCACGCACACACACACACAAATCCAATTTGGAGTTGTGAATTACTTTTTGAAAGGTGCAGGTCTCACATGAGAAATTTCATCATATGAAATTGGGCTGTCATTGAGGATAATAAAAATTAAACTCAGCTCCTGAAAGGAACAAAGACAAATATTGAAAGATAGAGAGCATTCTAATCCACTGCAGAACTCTATAGTCTTCAGCAAGATTAAGCTGAGGCACTATTTGCAAAAATCACTAACTGTTGCAGTTTATTAAAAGATTAAGAGTAAATCTGTTTGGGTAATATGTGGTTTGCAAGACAAGAAATTTCTGCAAAATCAATGCTTTTACTTTTGCATTCCCTCTCAACTCACCAAGAGGTAAGCAACATGGGAGCAACTCTGATCATGCTAAGAGAACATTCTGATCTTCATTAGTATAGGGTCGATGCAAGAAACTTTACTTCACATCAAAACCTAGAGAGTTCCACTAAAATTAAAATCCTCCTCTGTTTCAACACATCAAGCTGCAGGATTTCTTAATCCGCACAATTACATACTGCTGTGCACACACTTTCAAAAGAGGGCTTTGGAAATTGCAAAAGAGCCCACATAGTTGCCAATCAATAAATGGATACTGCTCTTTGTTTCTTTCTCTCTTTTTTTATGTCTTTAGTTCAGGGTCACACTATGCAGCTCAGACTCCTAGTGATACTCCTGTTTTCAACCTCCCCTGCGCTGGGATTACAGGCATGCACCACCACTCCCAGTCTTGGTCCCCAGCTCAGTGCACCTGGGGACAGAGCTGGCACAGCATGTGATTGCTTACTGCTTCTAAATTTTTTTCTGCCTTTTTTGGGGGGATTAGGGAAGAGTAAGATGCGAGATGATGAGAAGAAATGTTAGAGAAAGATTACTATTTATTTTTAAATTGATTTTTACTATTTGTTTGCACCTTTCTATGCATGGAATGACATGTGGCTTGTTTCCTGAGGATTTTATTTATGTAGATTTTAATGCATTGCTAACTCTATTCATTCTTGACTCTGCCAATAAATTTTTTTGTATATATGGGATTCCTAGTGCTTGGCAAAAGATGCCACACCCGTGCAAGGCCTCTTTTCTCCAGGAATCAAGGCCTTGAAGGAAAGTACATTATGAAACATAAAAGCATAGAAACAACTGTGTGATGAATGTTGTAATTAAAGTAAACTTATGAAAAGCAATGGGGACGGACCTTTAGCCTGTCTTGTGAAGAATGCCTATGAGAATAGTTTAGGAAAGAAATAGTCACTGTTGTGCTGAATTCTGTGACTGGATACTATTTATATTATTTTATGCTGAGCATTAAAGTAGAGCTTGAGTTTTCTTTGTATTTCTGCAACTGAGAGAAATTTGTTTCAGGAAACAACAATGACAAAAAAAGCAATCAATCTAAAGTTCGGATGCTTATTTTTAGTGTACGTGCTGCCTAAAGTGAGCAGGCTGGTGATTATTTCTTGCTAGTTTGTGCGTTTCCATTTATCTGGTGGCTGCACATGGCCAGCCTTCTCTCTTGCGGTGAATTCTGAGTGAGCTCACCTCTCCTTTATTCCATCATGGTTACGAGGAAGCCTTTTGGAGGGTTGCTCACATTCTGAGGAAGGTCCTTATGTTCAGCAAGAAATACGCTGACCTGTCAACTTGTAGCTGTCAGCAGCCAGCTGCCAGTTATCCAGACCATTCTCAATAATTAAGATTTTTCAACACAGTTAATGACATTAAAGCTTTTCACATACAGAAATTTATACTGTTTCCTGTCTATTTTTGCTGTTTCACAAACAATGTGTATGTATATGTATAAATGCATTTAAAATAAAATTTCTCATTCAAAGGGAGATATATATATATATATATATATATATATATATATAATTAGACGCTGATAAATTCCTATTTGCTATGATAAAATCAATATTTAATGCTTACTATTCTTTCAACATTATATGCTTGCCACTTTATATTTCCCAAAAAGTACTGATAGACTTTGCTAATGTAATGAATGGTGCGTGTTTATGTATGTAAAGTCATTTCTTTCATTAATGCATGTTCAGTTTCCCATTGTTATTTTCTTTTTAGTTTTTTAAAATCTCTTATTTATTTATTTTTTTGGTACAGGGTCTCGCTATGCAGTTCAGACTTGTAGTGATCCTCCTGTCTCAGCCTCCCTAACACTGGGATTACAGGTGCCATTCTCCGTGGCTGGCATGGTGCACCTGGAATTTACCCAGGGTACAGGAGCTGGCATGGAGTGTGGTATCAGAATTGAACTCAGGTCCTTGCACTAGGCAGGCAGGCACTTAGACTGCCAAGCTTATGGGTAGTTCTTATCATGTACTAAATCAAATGAGTTATTATTCTAGTGACTCTCAATTTAGAATTTATTTAGAGCTCATATGTATGATTCATCATATAAATCTTTTATGGAGATGTGTGCATCAAAAGCCACTAGGTCAAAAGAAAAAGTGTGCACATTATCTAAAAGTTTGTTACATAGAAAACATGGGCTAATTTACATGCAGAAAGGAAAGTGGCAGGGCTGCAGTGTTTCTCACTCTCACTGGTAGCGCTCTTGCTCAATGTGCTGGGATTCAACCTCCAGCACTGCCAAAAAGCAAGTGAGGGTAAGGAAAGTAGGAGAATGAGAGAGAAAGCCTCCTAAACATTAAGGATATATTTAGATTGTATTTCATATTTTTAATGTTAGGAGTTAAAAGTTTCTGTATGATCCTATGCTGAATTTTTGTTGATGATTACTTGAATTTTTAATTAATTAATTGATCACACCCAAAGTTATCTGTGGCCAAAAAAAAAAAAAAAAAAAAAATCAAATTTAAAATAATATATTTCATTATCTTTATAAAAGATAGGCATTGTAGTTTATTTTGCATTTTTCATTGATTTGAACCTGAAGTGGACAATGAGGAAGCGCTTACTGAACACACGAAAATTCTTGAACTAATAGTCTCATTTATTTGTTTGGGTTTTTTTATTTCTCTTTTCTTAATTTTTTCTCTTTTATTTGGAACTATACCCTATATTTTTTATGCATTTGGTACAGGTTCTCATTACAAAGCTTGGTCTCATAGTTATCTTCCTGTTTCCAGCTTCCCGAGCACTGGGATTATAGGTGTGTGCTACTACACCGGGTTTCAGTAGCTGGTTTAGCACACCAGGGGTGGACCAGCTCTGCACGTGGTGCCAGGGATTGAAATATGGTCTCTGTGCTTGCTTTTTATTTGGATTTTTTTTTCTTCTGTCTTTTAGGGAAGGGTCTACATGGTGTTCAGGGTCTCACTACTAGATTGGACTCTTAGTGATTCCCCTGTTTACAGCATCCCAAGAGCTGGGATTACAGGGGCACTCCACCATGCCCCATCTCAGTTGCTTTCTCAGATTTCAGCAGACCCTGGGGGTGGGGCTGGAATGGCAGGCCCAGGGATAGAACCCCCAGCCCCTGCACCTGCTTGCAGGGGCTTTAATCTACTGAGCTATTTGGCAGGTACTCTATTTGAAATTTTTGAATCATATTCCTTTTTTACTAATAACTTCATAAGCACAGATAAATAATTTTCAAGGTACATTCTTTTTTTTTTTGGCAGAACTGGGGATTGAACTCAGGCCCTTGCTCTTTCCAGGGAAGCACTTATTCCACTGAGCCATCTCCCCGGCCCCTTCAATGTACATTCATCTAGAGACGGCTGAATGTAGACTTCATACAAGGCCTTCAGCTTATTCTTTAAATCAAACTCTGTCATTATTATCACTAACTTTGATGAACGTAAATACGTTTTCAGTCATCATATTTTCACTTCCAGAACACATGGAGCTGTGGTGGCAGAGCACAAGTAACTGTTCTTTATGTGGCAGTGGGAGAAGTCTGTAGGCCGATTCCCCAGGGCCTTCTTGGAATGAGGACTCTGACTTTTGTGCTTACTGTGGTGCAATAATGCTTATTTTGCATACTTTTATTCTAGTCTTTTCTTTCATCCTCACTATAAGAAATTGATACTAAGAAAAACTGAATAGAGGAGAACCTAACTCTGTAAATTATGATACTGCCTTAGTAGCCTTGTATAAAATAATCTGCTGCTCTGAGAGATTATATATTAACAAATACAACATTGCTCACTTTAATATTTTAATGTGGTAATGTTTAGTATCTTTTTATTCCTTGTTAATAAAAGCCCACTTTTATTGAGGCATTCTCTACCTCCTCTTTCCAAGAGAAGGTAATTTAATTCATCCTTAATTGAGAACGTATCAGAATCTTGTAAAGCAACTGTGGAGAGTTGAGGAGATAGCTCAGTGGTCCAAGCACCTACCTGGCAAGAACAAACACTGGAGTTTGATCCTCACTATAGCATGTTGTACCAACCCTGGAACTCTAGGCACGCCATGCTAGCCACCAAAACGGAATGTGGTGGCACATGCCTGTAATCCCAGCGCTGGGGAGGCTGAGTCAGTAGGATCACTATGAGTCTGAACTGCATAGCGAGACCCTATAACCAGTCAATCAATCAATCAATCAATCAATCAACCAATCAGTCTGCTGAGCTATCTCGCCATCCTCATTGTCTTTTGAAAGAAACAGGATTTGGCTGCTTTACGTCACTGCTCTCCCAGATGTGCTTTACTAACTACTTGATCATTGCAGTGAATAGTAGACAGAAAAGAAAGTACAGTACATATATTGAGGAAAAATATCATGGGTTTTTTTAAAACATGTGTAAGGTAAGTCACATGTAAGATGCTGCATTCTCCAGAGCCATTACTATATGAGGTTATGATTCCTTCTTTTCCCATTTATATCAACTGACTTGATTTCTGCTACTTACAATGAAAACCATTTCAACCACTTACAAAATAAATCTTTCACAATAATCATTAGTTCAATTCATTTATTCATTTGCTTAGTCATTTTTCAGCCAGTCAGCAAATAATGACTCTTTGTTAGTGATATACCTACAACTATGTCAGGGTTCAAAGGTTCAAATTAGATCTGACATAAGATCACGGCTCTCATGGGCATTTTAAATACAGCCTAATGTTCTTTGGAGTTTCTTATGTAAATGCAAGTAAAGATTCACTCATCAGCCTGTTTCAGGTGTAAAAAGCAAAACCACTCCTCTGCTTATCAGAAGAGTGATCCTACCAACAAATACTGTATACTCACTGGTTCCTCAGAGAACTGTATCATAAAAGCAGTAGAGAATTATAAAGCCATACTGACACTTGAAGATCCGACTCCAAAAATAGCATGGATTTGTGGGAATCAGTCTACGAACTTTAGTTCTAGTTTCTCAAGCGGTGCAGTGTGTACTTGCTACTTAAATGAAAAATCTCCAGAAAGTGTGTAATTCTACTTATGTTTAAGGTTCAGATTCTAATAATCTTACTTCTATCATTTGAAATTTATAGAACTGAGGAAATCATTTTTGAGTAAAAGCAATATGCCTATAAACAGGGAAATAGGAATTCATTGGTTTGAGGAGATAAAAATAGCTATTTTCTTCAATATTTATTGTGTCAGGTAATTACCTTATAAATTTTAGTTCTCAAAGATGAAAAGCATTTTCATACCTATTTCAGATAAGAGAAGGTACAAGATAAAATCATGAGTTAAAATTCACAGGAGGGACAGGAAGTCATGTAAAATGGATTGAAAAAACAAACAAACAAACAAACAAACAAAACAAAACTTGCCTGTTCCATGAAATGAAGGGGCAGAGACCATAGCTAACCAGGAAGCATTCTCCTCATAGAGCAATGAGAGTTCAGCCTTGCCCAATTCCTAAAGAAAAACTTGAAATAAAGTTTTTGAAGCAATTCTAGTTGGATTAAACCTCCTATTTAGGCAGATGCAGGGGCCAGGAGTTCGACTCCCAGGCCTGCCTTGCTGGCCCAGCCCCCAGGGCACACTGAGACAGCAACTGCGACTGGGCATGGTGGCACAGGGCTGTGATCCTAGCACTAGTGCGGCTGTAAACAGGAAGGTCACTGTGATTTCAATCTATGCAGTGAGACTCTGTATACCCTGCACACTCTGTCCTAAAATACAAAAAAAAAAGTGATACAGAAAAAAAGTGATACTAATACCTAAGTAACTCATAACTATGAGATTATCCAGTCAAAAAAAAAGTACTTGAAAGAACCACTTGAGAATATGCACATAGACACAAGTACAGTCGTAACATGTGAACAATCCCTAGCTAAGCTATTTATAAAATATCTTTTCTAAAAAATAATTAATTTTAATGAGAAAGAAATAGCAATGAGACGGTTTCAAAACTGGTTCATAGGAAGGTTACAATAATTAATACATTGCAAATTGTTGTCTTTATAGTAATTATTCAGACAAAAGATGCAGACACGATCTCTTGTCTAAACGCAATTAGTACAAATCTTTCTCATTGGACAAAGAGAAAGTAGCTATATATCTGTCCTAACTATATATATATATATATATATATATATATATATATATATATATATATTCACTATTCACTACAAAATGGTCCTTCATTTGCTCCCCTTTTTTGTTTTGTTTTGTCAGAGATGGGTGTTCCACTGCAGTTAGAGAAGCTGCATTTGGAGAAGCCTTTAGAGGACCTTTTCATACTTGATGTCAGTTCTAATATTGTAGGTATTGAATTCAGAAAAAAATAACCCAATATAGTCCAATAGTCCATAATAGCAGTGGGTTATCAGCAGAACTGGCAATTGCTCAAGTCAACAACTTCTGACAGTTGCCAGTTCTGCTGATAAAATATGTTAAATATTAACATATTTTAAGATGTTATAAAACATCTTAAAATATTTCCAAAAGTTCATTGATTTCCATCTTGCTGTAAACAACATAATTATTAAACAAATTGTTGCCATTACTTAAAATTAGATTAGATACCTTATGATTGTCAACAGGACAGAGGACTAGGATGCTCCTGGCTAGGGTCCACCTAAGGACATACTAGTTTTTCTGCCTTCAGATAAAAGTAGTAGTTCTAAAATTTCAGAGTGTGGGCCTGAGGCTGAAACCTTTCCTGGGAGATCAAGCACTAAGAATGGGGGTCACTTGTCCATCAAGCTACCAAGCCCCATGAAGAGGATACTCTGAGCTTCTAATTTTCTTTTATTTTCCAGTAAGAGAAAGAGACCTAGAGGTAGACTCCAACTTCTCCATATTCAAGCGGCTTTTCCTGAAAGATTCATTTATGTCTTATCCTACTGAAACACTGATGAAACTGGCAGGATTAGACCACAAGGGAAAGTAAGGAATGAAGAACAAAGGGCAGAACTCACAGTGTCCACAGTGCGGTCCTAGCTGAAGCTTCTACTTACCAGACAGAGCAACCCTGATGGATGTTCTGGCTAAAGAGAGTGATCAACAGTCCTACCCAGCAGGGCCCCACTCAGCCTGAGGCTCACTGCATCTCTGCTAAGCAGAGGGCAACTAGCAACTCAGCTACGCTGTATAATAGGAACAGCAGCCTCTGCCCAGCCTATGGACCTAAGCAAGTTGAGTACAGGGAGTGGGCGCAACAGCCAATTGCAGAGCACAACCCACAAGATAACTAGAAGGCACAGCTGCCAACCTCACTCTACCAGGGCACAGCTACTTGCCTCACCTAATGGGAGAGACCACCTGGCATGTGCCCAACTTCAGTGTCACCCTGGGGCACTATCTGAATGCAAAGCACATCAAACAGCGGAACCTGGACAAGGAGCACAGCCTGCAGCACTGCCTTACATGGGCCTTGGGATTCTACCTTGAGGCCAAGAGCAAAACCAGAGTCCCAACAACCTTGCTGTCTGTCAGTACCTGTCGAGATCAGAAAATGGGTAATATCAGCTTTGCCTGGCCAGAAAGCCACACCTGACCATGACACCAGCTGGCAAGTATGTGTGTGTGTGTGTGTG
>NDGM011161782.1:0-20791 GCA_002564305.1 Octomys mimax | reverse complement strand
AAAAAAAAAAAAAAAAGACAGTCATTTTTTTTAACCCAATAAGTTCTTGGGGTCTTAATGTTTTCCTAAATCTTTTTCATAGTTTTTGAGATTTAACTGTTGTATTCTTTATTTACCAGATAGTGATTTTTCTTATGTATGTATTTTTATACTTATCTTAGAACAAAGTGAAAGAAAATCTAGATTTAAGTTTTAGTTTCATTGATCTCCTGGTTGTAGGTCTTGAATGGGAGAGTTTCACTTTGTTCATATGGTCAAGGTGGATTTTCTACCAAAAAGTGAGGTAATAGATAATACAGATTATGTGTAATTAATTTGACAAATGCTTAATTGCCTACACTGGAGCTCAGAAAGTATCAAGAAATAACAGCTACTTACTTTAAAGCAGTTAAATATTTTAAGAGGGAGACAGATCAGACAAAAATACTCAAAGGATAGAAATATAAAATGAATATTGGGGATCCAGGGGCTCGTGGGGAATATGTAGTGCAAAAGTAAAAAAAGTAGGACACTGTAGTGGTTCTCTTTTATGGAGGACATAAATTGGCTGTGGTGGAAACATAGGACCAAGTGCAAGTTAGTTTTAGTGCTTCTCTTAGTTGCCTGGTTTCAATCTAAACACTAGCTGACAGCTGTGAGGGTGTTTTATTTTAAGGTAAATTGCCAAAAACAGCATTTGAGCAATCCTAAGTAAGCCTGGATAATAATAAGGAAACACTTGCTTTCCCCTCCACTACCCTCCCCAGCCCTCACTCCTCTCCCCCAAAAGCAGGGAAACCTGTGGAAAGATTTATGTGGGCAGGCTTAGGAGGACCATCTCAGTTAGTGTCAAGTGGGTTTCAGGCCAAGTGTTAGTGTTTCACTTCAGCCCCAGGATTAAGATATCTACAATTAACCTGCATGTCTCTAAATGCCTGTATATAGATGCATTTACTGCGGGCCCAGAGAAAACACTGGAAAGGCTTTGATTTCTTAACAGTGTAACAACATCTTAGTTATACAAAACTTGGACTCTAGATTCCAGCATCCTGATGGTTCAGATTTTGCTGGGTCTGTGGGATGCCTTCACCAGGAGTGAGGGCGGTGAGCCAGAGGGAAAGGAGGCCTCCCACTGCTGCTCAGCTGGCTGCAGATGGGCCCCAGGGACTTCCGAGGGGGTGCAGCTGCTCCAGATCTCCAGGCCTTAAGGAAGCAGTTGACCTTCTACCCTCATGGACTTCCTGTTTTTCCCTAGCAGGTGTTGGTTCTCTGTAAACGTCAGACTCCAAGAAATTGTATCTGGGTCAAAATAGTTCTTCATTCTTAACTCTTGTCTCTAGCCTGTCAAAGCTTCATGGGCTGGGCTGCACTTTTTGCCTGGAATGTCCTCTTAGCTAACTAACATAAATGTTTAGCTCACCCAGGAAGATACCTGATCATTCCCCCAATCTGAGTGAGGTTTCACCTCAGTGAATACCCATGACTTTCTGTTCATTACAATTTATGTCATATTCCATGACATTGACCTGTTTGTTTGCCGAGTAGACTGAACTATATGAGCAGAGGGACCTTGCTTTCCTTAGCTTTGACCTCCAGAGAACTGGTCTTTTAGACTCTGAATACATATCCCTGACGAATAAATAAGTCAGTATTGTTGCTGCCTTTGAATTCTAGATTGTTAAAAACCTTCACAAATTTAATGACTAGGAAACAGCGCAAGACTACTGCCCAATACAAGTGAGCATTGTCTACTCTTGTATTTTCATTGTCATATAGAGGAATTCTGAGAAAGAAATTAGAGTGGCATAGAGTGACTAGTATGTTTTCTTGGAAAAACATAATTTTAAAGCAAGGCTCTGATGAGTGGTGACTGGTAGGTTTAATAGGAACAGATTATTTCAGACTATGTTCAGATTTTTGGCCAGTACAGTAACAGCGTATTCAGCCTTGATCTCAACCTCTTCTGTACTTGGCATTTAATAGCTGTATTACCTATATGCCAATTAATATAATTTCTTATGAGACGATAGTCTCCCAGTAACTCTGTGGTAAAAGCATACAGTGTGCAGGGTGCTAGGTGAACATCAATAAAGATAAGTATAATCCTCTACTTCGTTAAACAAATTGATAGTCACTTAAATCACTATTATTTCTATTAGTGCTATGAAGAAAATTTCACAGGACTATGTGACTATTTAAGGAGGCCTTAGCTTAGAGGTAAAGATGGCCTTTCATGAGGAGGTGACATTTGAGCAGAACTCTGCAGGATTTGGTAGGAAGTAGACGAGAACTGATTTGCGAGCCATCCAGGCAGTGGTGACACCATGTGTAGAGAGGTTGCAGCAGGGAAAGAATCAGATGTGATCAGGAACTGGAAGGTGGGTATGATGATGGGGTTGTAGTGAGGGATCAAGGAGCTGTGGTAAAAAAAAAATAAGTAGTGGTGTTAGGCAGAGCCTTGCGGGCACACAGAAGACTAGATGGCCCTGAGTCTGATGCAAGGCTGCTGAAAAGGGTATGGATAGGGCACATAGTTATCTTTGATATGTCTGTTGCTTGCAGGTCTATTGAGGGGTAGAGCATTGGTTCACATAATCATAAAATTCTCTCAGCACCTGTTGGTAAGTTATGTACTCACAGTATTTAGCAGCTGGTTTCCAGGTGCAGGGCGACATGGAGAGCTGAGAACAGGTACAGCTTATGGGGTTAGTGAGCAAGCAGGGTACAGTAGGAGGTCAGGAGCTTTGCGCCACAGTGTGTCTTATACAAGACTTTTTCTTGCACAGTTCCAGGGATGCAAACTCAGATCAGAATGGCAGGATGGAGGGTTCTAGGGAGTGCCTTTGTCTGGCTTGCAATGGCCACTTAGGGTGATTTTGATTGTATCAGGGAACAATTTATCTCTCCATTTTGTTCTTCTGTCAACTAGGAGCTTCCCCTCCTCTCCTTTCTACTCTCTCCCATTCTCCTCAGGAAATATTTTATGACCTCTTTGCATCATTCTCTGGGATTCCTTTTGTCTTCTGCATAGAGAAATGAAGGTGAATGCAACATGCTCCGGTGCTGTGTAGGAAAGGCAGCTGGTCTTGCATTGTCTGTGCCCTGTATTATTTGTCCTGCATGGCTCCTAGACTGTGCGTCAAGCCGAATTCTTCTGTGCAGCTAGCTGGCTGGGGGTGGCGGTGCTGTGCATGTCCAGCTCTTCCACAGAAGTCACAAGGCCTAGACTTGCAAGTGGGGAGCATATTTTCCCTCAGGGGTCTTCACGGACTTTCATTCAGCTATATGTCATAGAAAACATTTCCAAGAGCTACATTATTTTTCCTCCATGACTGAGTATCCAAAGGAAGGGGGCCCCAGTAGTGACTCAGGGAAGCCACCAGAGAGTGGGCACCTCGATTTCTTCCTACTCGGCCATCATGTGTTTTCTAACGGCCCAATGTAACTTAACTGCTGCAATCACGGTCTCCTGCTGGAAGGAGGGCAGCGGAGACACTCACTGGGCCACTTTGTAAGCAGCGTTTCAGAAATCCTTGCTCAGTTACTTGCCTTCTCAGCTAGTGGGCCAGAACTGTGTCCGCAACTAGGAAAGCTAGGAAGCACAGTAGATTGCCACCCCTGTTGATTGACTGATTGATCAGATGCTACTACCCTCAAACACAACTGGGGTTCTACTGATAGGAGTAGAGCAGAGCGGATTTTAAATGACAAACTAGATGTGTCTGCCACAGCAGCAAGCTGTTGTAACATGTGGCTTATGTTTGTGTATGCCTGTGGGTGACAGCAGTGTGCCTGGGCACTTGTGTGACCTTGTGATACATTTTAAAGCACAGTCGAACCTGGATATCTGCAGGCTTCACATCTGTGGGTTCAACCAACCATGGAATGAAATTAAAAAAAAAAAACAAAAACCCTGCTTCTCAACATGTACAGTGTTTTCCTTTTGTTGTTGTTGTTGTTGTTTTATGTTGTTAGTTGTTGCAGTGTCTCATTGTGCAGCTCAGACTTGTAGTGATCCTCCTACTTTCAGCCTCCCTAGCTCTGGGATTACAGGTGTGTGACCCCACACCCGAACTCGGGCTGGCCCCGCCCACCCTAGGGGCAGGGCTGCGGTCCCTGCCTTGCCCAAGCTTACCTAAGCAGGCGCTTTAGCCCACTGAGCTATCTCGCCGGCCTCATCCTTATTTTTTCTAAATAGAGCAAAACAACTATTTACGTAGCCTTTACTTTGTATTAGGTGTTATAAGTAATGTAGTGATGACTTAAAGTATGCAGAAGATGCATGTAGATTAAGCACAAATGTGCCATTATGAGACTTAAGCGTCTAGATTTTGGTTTGTGTGTGCGCATGTATGTGCGTGTGTTGGTGGTGGGGAACTAATTTCCCAAAGATACTGAGGAACGACTCTATTTGAGTGTCCACCATGTGCCAGGAGCCTTTCAAAATGCTTGAACTGTATTAGCGAACAACAGAATATTCTCTACTCGCGGGAGGTGCATTCTAGTGAGGAAAGACAGTGTACCGCCCAAGTATGTGTCAGATGATGGGGATAGGTGTGCCCACCCAGGGATGGCCGGGGCTGCAGCTTTCAGCGGGGTGGTCAGGGAAAACCTCCATTAAGATCATGGCATGTTCGATCCCCGGTGTGCCGTGTTGGCCCTGTATCCGGGGTACGCTGAGCCTGCAATTGAGACTGGGCATGGTGGCATGTGCCTGTAATCCCAGCACTTGGGAGGCTGAAAACAGGAGGATCACTACAAGTCCGATCTGTGTGGTGAGACCCTGGAGACCCTGTACTAAAAATACATTAGAAAAAAAAAAAAAAAGGATTGTGACATTTGAATGATGACATGAAGTGAGCAACATGAAGAAACTCCTAGACAAAAAATACTAGAATCGGCTAGAAAAGTCATTCCACGCAGACCAATAAGGAATAACAGGTACAAAGTCCCTATGTTTTTGTTTGTATTCCCAATTTGTTTTATGGATGCTTGGTAATTTTATCTTACATTTATGTATGGTCATCCATACAAAATAAAGCTTTAGTACCCATAAAAGGACAGCTCTGCAGAGGTACTTTTGCTTTCCTCTCCCTTAAAAACAACAATAGCAACAACAGCTACACAACAAGCAAGGCGCCTTGGTGTACATCTTGATAAGCGTTGCATGCCTTTTTCCGCTGCTTTCTGCCTCTTAGGCCCTTTCCTTGCTCTTTGAAACTATGCGCTATAGCAGTGGTGAAAATGGACTTCATAGTCTGGTAGCTTGGAGCACGACCCTGATGCTGACTACCTGTGACTGAGGGAAATAGCTCACCTCCTCGAAGCCTGCATCCCTGCCCGGGAAGTAGGGATGCTCGTTTTTCTTCGTGATTGATACAAGCGATATGAAGCTGTTAGAATGCCTGCACTTCTTATAGATCATTCCACGGTGCCCATCTACCTGGGTCCCATGAGCATCTGGGTAGCTCAGGTACTGTTCCTAGGAAAAAAGAACTTCTGATCAGGGCAAGAGCCTGTGTCACAGGTGCATGGTTCAGCAAGTCACGTGTCCAAGCCTGGCCCCACAACCCTAGTCTCTGGAGAGGTGGAGATGTGAGTGACAGATGCCAAGGCTGCTCTCACCTTGTCATTACCAGCGCTTCCTACCTGGGGGCATCACCGACCTCTCCCACACATCTGGAGCCACCATAGCCTTCTCTGAGTGCTCACCTTTGGCTCCCGCTCCTTTCAGGCTTCCCGTGGATCCTTCTCCCTCAGTCCCACCCCAGTTCAGTGTCCACACCCTGGCCTGCCTTCCCACTTGAATTCTGTAATATGTCACTGCAGTCACCTGATTCCACACCTTACACGAGTGCAGGCAACTCCTTCGCTAGCTCTGACCTCAGATTGTCTTATTACCTCTTTGTTTTGCTGTCAGTGACTATTAAAATCCTTATTATCTCTCCACATCACCTGCTACACTGCCAGATGTGCTGATGGCTTGTGTGTTAGGAGCATTTCATATTCTTACCCCTTAACTTTAAGAGTTGTCCATCCATATATAGCCATGCTATCCTCTTTTACCATCAGAGGAAAAATTCTTTTTCTAAGTGTCATTGGACATTTGCTGTGGGGATTTTGTGCTCTCCTGCTTTCTGTAGGAATTCAGTCATTTATGGACTCATCCTTGCTGTCTTAAAATTACATATAAAATAAATCCTAACCTTTGGGTCATAATATTTTCATTTGCAACTCTTTAAGGATGGTTTTATTTCCATTTACTATGGACAAGAACAATTTACCTTTCTATCTGTTTTCTACCTACACTTACAAAGTTTAAAACTATCCCAAGTAGCAAGTCAAATGTATATATTTGTAGGGAATCTGGATAGTCCTGAAGGAACACACCAAAAGTGCTGTTGCCTATTTTCAGTAACAGCCCCCGCCCCTTGTGATTGTCCATAATCCATGGGGATCATTCTTTTTTTTTTTTATCTATGAGGACCATTCTTGATCACAAAGCTGTTTTCATTTTGTTTTGTTCCAATTCATTAACATCGGTGGAACAAGAAGTACTCCTTGGTCATGAGAACTCGCAGGAAGTGCACTGTTATATTTTCAATAGGCTCTATTATCCCAGAGTTTCTATTGCTTTTATTTGTGCTCATTCTCTCAGGGTAGAAATCCAACCCAGGATGTTGACTGCTGCCAGTTTTGCCTGGAGCGCATGTACAGGTGAATGAGTTTCTGTCTTCTTCAGCCCCTGGTTTCTACTGCATCTATTATGGTATCTGGCATGCTAGGAAAGGGACAAGAACCGTAAAGTGCCTGGTTTCCTGAGAGGGTCCGTAAGCCTTACTTCCACACCAGAAATAGAATGCTCCTTCCCATGGGCTTGGCTGATTAAATTAGGTTTATTCTCATGTGACATTTTATAGCTTTGGCCACACAACTGGTTTTCCTGACTGTATCCTGGTCAACAAGAACACTCATTGGCTTCTCAAAAGAACTACCTTGCTTTTAAGAGCTCAGAGACAATAAAAAGTATTTGTCTTTGAGGTTTGATGTGTCAGTGGGAATAAAACATGAGTTTTTCACTTCAGTATGCAAAATCATAGTTTAAAATAGGGATTGGCAAACTCCTGGAGATTGCCTGCTATGGACTACATTTGACCCATAATGGCCAGGAACTGTCTAACCTAAAGATCCCTAGTTTAAATATGTTTTAAAGATAAATCAAAAGGAAAGAAGTAGGGTATATACACATATAAATTTGAATAGTAAGAATAATACTGATATGTAATCAGTAAACTAGCCTAAACCAAGCATCCACAATTATATTTACTTTATCAGTTTAGTTAGTTTTATGTAATTATAGGGTGAACATTCCTAGCTGCAAAACCCAGAATGTGAAATAATCTCAAATCCCAAACTTTTGGATGCTGCTATGATGCTACAAGTGGAAAATTCTGCACCTGACCTAATATAATGAGTCCTGGTCAAAAGGTAAAGACACTAAACATATTGTATAAAATAGCCCCCCGTGCATGAGGCATTTGTATTTCTCTTACTTTTCTCATTGCTAAGACAACATACCTGGCACTGAAAGTTAGAGGAGGACAGGTTCACTTGGCTCACAGTTGGTAGACGTTTCAGTCCATAATCAGCTGGGTCCCAAACAGGGTGGCATGGTAGAAGGGGAAAGAGAAACAGTTCATGGCAAAGCAGGGCAGGCAGAAGGCAGCAAGCAGCAAGTCTAACCAACAAGAGACAGGGCCCAATTACAGCTCTCTGTTCCTTATCCCTCCTTTCCCAGGCTACTCACCCTTAGGGCAAATAGCACTTACACTCTTAATCCTAGCATAGCCCTGTGAATCGATCCCAGCATCACAACTTTGATCCCAGCAGCCCAAACCTTCTGCAAAGTCCCATCTGTCGCCTTGGGGTAACATTTAGATACAAGCTATAATATTTCACACAAATATAATTTGTGTTTAGACATGGGTCTTATCTCAAGCATATTTCACGATGTAAATGCAAATATTCCAAAACTTTTTCTTGAGCAAGAAACCTCAGGACTTAAGTATTTCAAATAAGGGCTAATCAGCCTGCCTGGCTTGTTGCACTGTATCTTGTGCCTTCACTCTGCTTTTACACAGTTGCTACTTCTTTGCTGAAAGACAGGCCTGAGAATCCTAACACAGGCCTTTGGCATAGTCTGTGATTGCCTCAGTGACGTCAGCTCTGAAGTCTGTGCCTATCATGAGTCTATTACTTGAAAGAATTAATAGGTAGTGCCTTGTCTTCTTCATGATGAAATTCAATCCTCATTCAGAGCATGTCTGCATTTAAAACCTACTGTGTAGCCCAGTGCTTATGGTAGATCTTCAGGTAAGGAAAAGCGGGAACCAAAAGTTGATAATGAGGCCTAGTAGTGGTGATACATACCTGTCCATCTGTCTCTCCTTCCGTCCATCCATCTGTCCTTCCATCTGTCCATCTGTCTGTCTGTCCATCTGTCCTTCTGTCCATCTGTCCATCCTTCTGTCTTTCTATCCATCTGTCTGTCCATTTGTCCATATAAATATATATCAGACATATATGTGAAATGTCTTTTCTCTTTTTTTTTTTTTGTCTTTTCTCTTTTAATCATTCCAGTTACCAGTAGGATATGGAATTAGCTAAATCATGGCACATACGCCCTAGTTCCCTTTATTCTGTAATAGTAGAAACCAGCTACTTAGGAGGGAAAACCAGATCACGGGGCACCGTGAGCCAAGTCCATGGACCAGTGCAAATCAGCTGCTGCAGCTCAACTCTTCTGTTTTGCTGGCTGACTGCAACAGTTGATCTGCACAGCGAGATGCATGAGCGCTTGGTGTTGCTTTGTGCACAGGTTTTTCTCTAACTCTCTTTGGTTATTTGATAGTGTAGCCAGTGTTAGGTATGATTTTTGTTTGTTGTGATTATTTGTAATCACCATTACACCAAAAGAACAAGCTGGTTCTGTCTTTTGCTCTGTCTAAAGTTCTTTCTTTCTTTCTTTTTGAGACAGGGTCTCACTATGCAGGTTGGGCTGGCCTTGGGCTCACTTTTATAGCCGGCTGGTCTCGAATTCCCAGGGATCCTCCTGTCTCAACCGCCCAAGTACTGACATTGTAGGTGTGCACAAACCATGCCTGATTCTGAGCTGGCAGGGTACGCAGTACAGGGGATCATCTCCGGACCTTGAGCTTGCCAGGCAGGTGCGTAGACCTCCGAGCGATCTCCCCAGCCTGCTTTTGCTTCTCTCTCAGTATGTTCCATGCATACCATAGTTCACAGCTCTGGGGGCAGGTTTCTCAGGTGCAGATTTCTCAGGTGCAGTTTCTGCATACACGGTGAGATGGGGAAATAGCTTACTGCGTTTGCATGTCACGGATCCTGCACGGTTTCATTAAGTCCAGCACTACTGAGGTCTGTGAATTACACAGGGTAAAATTGCTAAAAGCTGATGTTGTGGGAAAATCTCATTGCACTTGACTAAACTGGCATTTCAGTGCTTGGCATAAAATCTCACTCGATGAATTTCCAAGCAGGTAATCACCTCCTGGTTCTTGCAGCCTTTCTCATCGAGCCACTGTTCACCAGCAATATCTTTCTCTTCCCTTTTAAAGGTCACACGCTGGCTGCCCTTTAGCCAATGGTGGCTTTCAGGTGTGTCTCATTCAGACTATGCAGTTAGAAAATTCAAAGTTATCAAAGATTTCTCATATTTGCACAAAAATCAGCTTTCCTTAAAAATGCATACCAAAACAAAGAAAAAGAGAAACAAAGGAGAGAAGAAAGAAAGAAAGGAAAGGGGGAAAAGAGGGGAAAAAGCGAAAGAAGGAAGGAAAGAAGAAGGGAGGGAGGAAGGGAAGGAGGGAGAGTGGAAGGGAGGAAGGACCTGCTTATTCCTTCAGGTTTGTGATTCCTCAACTGTGCTGTTTTCCTGGTCGGCGTGTCCCACGTCACCCTCCCCAACTCCTCAGGATTTAGGGAAATAAAGAAAAGTCTGGATATCTGTAGCCTAAGATTGCGTTATGTCAGTATCTGATTCTTCATTCCCTATAACTTTCCCTGTACCGGCGCCTCCTTACACCACCGCAGAAGGCAATCCCACAAATGGAAGGGTGCTGTGGGTCCTCTCGGCGTCCTCTAGATGGCAGCGTTGCACTGGCAGTGCCCCAGCGAGTGCCCATTCCCGCTGCCTTCACGTTGTTAATTATATAATTTTTTCAGTGGGAATAATTTTGTTTCTAAATTTATTGCAATATTTTTCAATAATGCCAGATTTATCAGTGAGTATGTAGATTCCATAAGGCTGTAATTTTTAAAAGAAAAAATGGAGAGTATTTTGTGTTTTTCTGTTGTCCTTGCTTGGAGCTTCTTGAGCTCCAATCCACAAGCCGGGCGTATTGCGAGCTGTAATTGTCGCGATCATGCGGGTCGTTTGTGCAGCGTGTGCGCGCGGGAGCACTCGGCTCACGCAGCTGCCCCGCACTGCGGAAACGTTGCCCCTTCCTCATGCAGTTGAAAACATCAACCGCTGTTCATTTGCAGAAATGAACAATTTTGTTTTGTTTCTAACGAATGTTACCCGCAAATATAGGAAGCTAGGGAGCAGCAAACGGTCTGTATGACAAGGGGGAGGCTCTTAGAGATACCCGCAAGCGTAAGTAGACAAATGCGAGCTCTGCGCCAGCCTCATGCATAAACAAGGCAAGTGCAGCAAAAGGGAAGCTGAGTGTGTTAATTAGATTAATGGTTTGAGAACAAATCCATTTCAGAGTAGCTAATTAAATATTTCATTTTGAGTTATTTTGTATAATTTGCCTTTGGTAGGCAACAGACAAATATTAAGTGTTCAATTTTATCTTCAAGCACAACCCAGTCATATTTCACTGATTTAGTTCTTTGGCTTTGGTGCTTCGGGCTTTGAAAGCGATTTCCTTGGGCACTGGCTAATCCACTTGACAGCTGAGGACGGAGCCGGCCCTCGCAGTTCTTGTGTGTAAAAGGAAGGCCTGGTCAATTACACCTTGGACCCATTGAAGGAGGATTTAGCATCCTTGCTTGTAGCCGCTGATTCTATCCTAAAGTGTTAAGAACTGGAGGACTATGTGCATGTGTGTCCCCTCCAGTACTCAAGTGTTGCCGCGCCCACGCAGACCTGCTGTCTGGTCCTGTGTGAGCCTGCTCACAGGTGGGAATGCTGTGGGCAACTGTGTCCACATAGAGATGACCCCGTGGGGGGACAGAGCTCACTAGGGTATTTTTTTCTAATTACTGTAAACCAGGAGGAGTGTAGTCATAATAAATACAGCAGGCAGGATGGTGCAGGAGCTATGATCTGGCCAGAAAGGTACCAGGAAACCAAACCTGCCTGTCTTCGATGGCGTCTCCAACGACTCACACCTGTGCCACGCCTCCTGGCCCCGCGCTGCTCTTCTATTATGAGCTAGAGAACTTGCTCATCCTGAGCCCACCCTCCCTCCTCTCCACAGCTCAGAGCCCAGGGGCGGGGATGTGGTTGGGCCCCTTCCACTACTGCCCTGTCCTGTTTCCTCAGCCTAGCCAAGCGTGGCTAGGTTCTCCTGAGCCTGGCTGTGTTCGCTGCGCCCTCCGTCTGCAGCATGAGCTGGGCCCAACCTGCAGGGCCCTGGCCCTCCTGCTGCCTGTGCTTGCGCCGTCCAGCCGCTGGTTCCCTCTCTGTTTCCTTCAGGACCCATGATCAGCCTGAATGCCCTTCATCAAGCCCTCCCAGACATGCCCTGCCCGTCTGTGCCAAGACCTCTGGGCCCTAGTGCCACCTGTTACAGTAATTCTAAATATTCCCTCAGCAGAAGTCAGGCCTAATTGTCTTTTTGTTCAGGTTTTCAGAGGTTTCACTCCTGAATAATTGGAATCTGAGTGAGAGCAAATGAATACCCGCTTTTTCTGGAGCATTGAACATTCGGACAGTCTTCTACTTTCAACAAAAATGTTCAGGAGAAAATACTTGTTTTACACACTATTGTCGACGCAATGACCTTTGGCTACTGGAATCCTGTGTAGGAAACGCCAGGCCTGCATTTCTAGCCGAGAATGATGTCTTCTCCCCTCAGATCTGGACATTCCCTGTTAAATCTAGCTCCGGTCAACAACCTCAGGCAGAACTGACAGCGTCCACAGAGGCTGGGCCACTGCAGGGCGCCAGGGTGAAGGACTGGGTGGGAAGAAGCTCCAGTTCAGCCTGACAGAGTCTTAGGGAAGAACAGGGTTCCTTGTGGTGGTGGGTTTTGGTTTTTTGCTTTTAGAAAATGAAATGAAGAGTGGTATTACAGGTAGAAGAAACAGTGTATGCCAAGATGTGCCAGCGAGCCCCAGCCCATATGGACATGGCTCCTTTTGCTTCAAAGCATGGTGCTGCTCCATCTCAGGTACCGAGCTCTCACATTTCAGAGCTCCCAGGGAGAACCTCCTGGCTAAGTGACTTTCATTTTGTTTGTTCTCCTTCCCCTACTTCCTATTCCCTCTTCCCCCCTCCCCCTTCCCCTCTCCTTCTCCCCTTCCTTTCTTCTCTCCCCTTCCCTTCTGGCTCTCCCTCTCCCTCCCCTTCCTCCCTTCTCCCCCTCCCCCTTCCCTCTCCTTCTCCTCTTCCTTTCTTCTCTCCCCTTCCCTTCTGGCTCTCCCTCCCCCTCCCCTTCCTCCCCACCCCTCCTCCTCTTTTCCTCCCTCCTCCCCCTCCCAGCACTAGAAATCAAACCCAAGACCTCAAGAATTCCAGGTGTTTCCTCTGCTACCCATCTATACCCACCGCCCTGCCTATTCCATTCCTTCAGCGCAGCTGGGGACCAACTGGACCCTTGCGACTCCCACCCACACCTAGGACTTGTGTCCTCACTGCTCACACCCTGAGGTCCTTAGAAAAAATTCTGGATAAGTTAAAAAAAAAAAAAAAATTCAAGGTTGCCATCTTCCTCCTAACTCTGCAGCAAAGGGAAAGGTGTTCTTTCCTCAACACAAAGGTACAAAAAAAAAAAACAAAAACAAAAAAACAAATAACAACCACAGTGCCCCAGACTCTTTTGGTGGGAAACAAAGGAACAAAGGGAAGTTTGCTTGAATATTACTCTGCTCTTTCAGCATATGATGTGTTGTTTTCCTACAAAATAGTGTTTTTAATATTTGATATGTTTTTGAGAACATTGGGCAGTATCAAGTCTGAATTGTTGGGCTTGGTTCAAAGGCTTGGATAAATATTTCTATAAAGCAGTCCAGATTCCCTGCCTTGTGCTTTCTTTTTATTTACACATAAATCTTGGGAGCACTCCCTGTTCTCAACTTCACACCTCTCCAGGCTCTCATGGTGGCCTTTTTATGGACCAGAAATCTGGAGCTTTGTATTCTTCCAGTATCTTCAACAATAAAGCTGCCCTCATTACAGAATGAAATTTAAAGCCATCTCCCAACTGTGCAGTTGATTTGAAGGAAATCTATTACATTTGCCTTTACTACACTATAACCAGTGATACATGACAAGGGGAATTTTGAGGACTCCAGGGACTTTGCCACTCAGCAGGCTAAGTGGAGCTTCAATTTGTGATCATCTATCATTAAAAAACACCAGAGGTCCGCCCCTCTGGGTTGGGCAATGACACTTGTGTTTGCTCAGACTGCAATAGTCATAGGACATCTTCTGTGTCAAAGGCCAGAGAGGTTTGCATTTGTCTGGAAAAATGATGGTGCTTCATTAGTGGACTCTTCAAATATTTCTGATTTGTGTGTGTGTGTGTATGTGTGTGTATGGCACAATCATCTTACCCACATGGATAACCTGACCTTGTTTCCTACAGTGACCATGGGTACTGATGTAATCTGTGTCCTCAGTGGGCCAAAGATAGACACACACAGTTCTGTGGAGGCACGGCTGCTAATTTTGCTTTTTCTGCTTCTCTTTATAATGGGAAAACAGTCACCTGCTCCTTGGTTTGGTGACCTTCTGGTTCGTCTTGCTTTCTTTTCTATTTTTCCTGTTTCCTGCTTGGTGAGGGAAGGAGTTAAGGTAGGACCAACTTAGAATTACCACATGTTTCCTGTCTCTAGAGCCATTATTGTCCTTAACTAAGCCACAAGACACTGCTGGGGTGGGAGCAGTTAACAACCGTCTCTTGGATTGCCCAGAGCATATTTGGCTCAAAATAAAATGTGGATAAAGGTACTTTT
This sequence comes from Octomys mimax, assembly GCA_002564305.1. Classification (NCBI taxonomy): domain Eukaryota; kingdom Metazoa; phylum Chordata; class Mammalia; order Rodentia; family Octodontidae; genus Octomys; species Octomys mimax. Next base: position 6,601 of record NDGM011161782.1, on the reverse strand, counting down.
TGTTTTTCTAAGAGCATGGAATTATAGAAAATTTTGCACCGAGCAGGACTCAAGGACAAGGCTATTTGAAGATTTGCTTCCTGTCACCAGGAGGGTTTGGTGGATAACTGAGGCACCTGTGAGCCCTTCTTGGGCACTTGTGTGCCCAAGTGCCTGGTGGCCACGTGGACTGCAGAGGACACAGTAATATTCTTCATGATGCAAGCGAGAGACTCTAAGAAGACATTAGCTAATTATTTTTCTATCTTTTTTTTTTTTCCTGAATAGTCTCATCAGGTAATAAAGGAAAAATGTTTCCAACTAGATGTAGGAAAAGGGTGGACATTAAAAAATTAGACTCAGTAGACAAGTGGAGTTTTATACTGGGCCACTTGTTTATTTTAGTTTTAGAAAGGGTCTCACCATATAAATCAGACCAGCTGTGGACTACTGTGTAGCCAGCCCAGCCTTGAACTCATGGAAATCTTCTGGCTTCCGCCTCACAAGTGCTGGGATTATAGGTGTGTGCCTCTACACGTTGGTGTTATTTTAGTTTTTACAAAGCATTCACCTACTAGATTTAAAAGGAACTATGGAAAGAAAACTTTGGTAAAGAGCTAGAATTTCTCTTTGCTACTTATAGGATCTTCTTTTTTATCTTTCGTTTCCCAATAGACCAGGAAAAAAATGTAGTTGTCTTCAAAGAGTGCGTATGTTAAATTGTTAGCCACTAGTTGTTATTTCTCAGATATCTGCCAAACTTTGCACTCCATACAGGACATGTTCTAATAATTTACATATAAACTAGCAGTATTGGTCACCCGAGGGTCTACCCAAAGTAAAGAAGTCTTTTACCAATATCTCATGTTTATTCTTTCATGGGTTCTTATTCTTTTGATCATATTTGTATACTCCTGTGATAATAGTTTTTTTTAAAAGAACATTCACCATTTATTAGTTCTCTTTATCTCTTTACATATGCAGTGAATTTCTTTATTTCTTTTTCTATTTCCTTGTATTGGGAATCGAACTTCCGACCTCATGATTGCCAGATAGGCAGTGTGCTAAACTGAACTGTGTGCCGGGCCCTACCATGAATTTTTTATGTGGTAAGTTTTGGAAGATTGTCCTTTACAGGGTAGTTGATTTGAAAAGTGTTTCACAAATGTTTGAGATTATCAAATTTGATCATAAACAAATGCTTGGTTCTAACTTCCTGGTGAATGTGCATATGAAAATCAACTAGTGCTCCCGTTGTCTCCACCCATCATCGGGCTGTACCTCTTATTTCTATCATTGCTACTTTATAGGCCATGTGGATTGTACTTCTATTTAAAATGACTCCTCACCAACTTAAAAGGCTAGTTGTCACTAGTATAGAGCAGTCTCTAACCTAAAGCAAATATAGCTCAAAGAGCAACGTGCTACAGGAACACAGAGGAAGGAGTTGAAAGGGATGTGTCATAGTTTGGAGCAAAAAAATCCCCCAAAGCTTCATGTGTTCAGAGATGGGGCATTTAGGTTGAATCATGGGTTTCTAGACTCAGGTGTGAATGAATTCCCGGAACTCACAGCTGAATGTCGCAGAAGCCAGTTGGGCACGTGACCTGGAAGCTTGCGTTCCCGTCTCTGGCTTCTTCCTTCTGTCTCTGCTTCCGGGCTGCCATGGGGTGAGCTGTTGTGCTCCGCCAGGCCCCTTTCTTCACCACAGGGCTTCTGACTTGGTGCCCACACCCGTGGACTCAGTCCCCTGCAGTCCTGAGCCAAATAAACCTTTCCTCTATAAGTTTCGGGATTTGGGGTGTTCTGTCCTAGCCACTGGAAAGCAAACTAATAAAGAAGATTTAAAAAAGAAGAACACACCGGCCCTGTTGTTGCCCCTGGTGCGCTGAGTGAGCATCAAGTCCAGGTGTACTGGCGCATGCCTGTAATCTCAGTGCTGAGGAGGCTGAAAATAGGAGGATCACGACAGTCCAAGCTGCATAGTGAGACCCTATACCAAATACATAATAAATAAAATAAAAAAGAAAAGTAACTGTTACTGATCACTGTGTGACACATGCTTTGCATAGGTTATTTCATTTCTGTTTCATAATGACCTTGGAAAGCATTTATCAGTGCAATCAGTGAGACCCCAGTCTGTCATCTAAGGCTACACAGTCACAGACATAAAATTTGAACCTGTCAAAAATGGCCTTGGAATATAATCAGGAGAATTTAGCACATGTGGGTAGATAGGAGGGAGAAGGAGGGGCTGAAGATGTAAATCTCAGTAATGAGCAGTTAGTTAGAGCATATGTTAAGATGTACTTTCACCTGTCCATATACGGATATGCAAGATTAATCGCAGGGCCCAGGAGCAAGAACATGGTGTTGCAGCTCACAGGGAGAGCAAGTGTGAAGGTGCGTGGCTCCTGGGAGCCTTGCCACAGAGTCAGCAGCTTCCAGCTGCAGGCTGCTTCCCAGTGTGATGGCACGCCTGCCTACCAGCCCTAGTGCTCTCTCTGCCTGGGGTGCTCTCTGGGGAGCTCCTCAACAGGCTGCGATCTGGAACCATGGGTAGCACTCCTTCCGCCCTACAAAGGGCCGCCCTACCTACTGCCACTTCCTGGCCCCCTTCCTGTGAGGCCTGGAGCCCTGGTGAAGGTCATGGTAGTTCTCACTTGTTTCTTAGGACTGAGTTCTGACTTATATCCTAATCTGTCAGGAATATGACCAATACCTTACCCAGGCAGAGCTGCCATGGCACACAGGCCTGAAGGGACAGAGTAGGGACAGAGAGGAGTCCAAGGACTTGAGTTCATGAGTGTATTATTGCAGGCTTTGGATACATCCACTCTAGAGATCCAGAGGCCTAGACCAGAGCCTTCAGTAAAATCCGTGCTCAACCAACATTTGATGAAAAGGTGAATGAATAAAGGATGGGAGATTCCATCAACATAATTTTTTTTTAAATACAACAGGCATTTATTTAAGTTACGGTACCTGCAGACCAAATAATTTTTGATCTGTATGTTTCAGAGTTAATCAAGTTCATAAAATATTTTGAAGACAGTTGCATCCACAGACTTCAACTATGTGATTACTTCTTTGCCCACTCTTCTCTTTCTTTTCTTTCCTGAATAACCTCTTTGAGATATGGCTCAAGGTAGACTCTATCCTCCTCACATTTTGTCCACTGCTCTTTAGGCAAGATCAGATGTTTCACACTCAGGACCAAGCCGTCCTATTAGTCGGCACTCCAATTCCTGTGCTCCAGGTTTTTTATTTCACCATGACTGCACTCCTCTGTCCTCCCTATGGTTTTATGCCATCCAGAGTGTGAGTGCAAAATAGATGCAAGTAGAACCAGCTTTGCTTGGACACCTGAAAGCTACACTTAAGCATTGATCATGGACGTAGCCACCCAAGCCAAAACTGGAACAGTAAGACTGGGAAAACCTCTATGGAGCACAACAGCAAATCCTCATGTTTGATCCAGACAACTCAGACTGCTCTGACATGGCTGGAAGGAGCTCTCTGGAATTCTACAGCCACGGTGGGAGTGGCTCCGCAAAGGGTAGCTGAGGTCTGAGGAGCTGGGCCTGTGTCCCCTGAGTGTGGGGGTATGTCCAGTGTGGCGACCTTGGCACAAGCTTGGCGTCACCTTATCTTCCTTTACCCACTTCACACACCTGTCACAGATGTGCAATAACCCATCTTCATCTCATGTGGGGGCTGAGGATTAATTAATAAGTGATTGTAAATTACTTGGCACTCCTTGGAGGAACTGCATTCTATAAGTGCTAAGAATTGTTATTAGCGAGCAATTCAGCTGGCTCTAAAGCAGTAATGACTTCAGGGAGGCTGTTGGAATACACGCTGTGATCTTCTCAGGTTGGAAGCCAGAGGTTGAAGATCTGTATGGAGCTTAATTTCTCCTCTCAACCCTGTTAAAAAAGAAAAACCCATGCATTTTTCTCCCCGTCAAATATAAAATCTGTGCCCCCCAAGACATGTCATCTCCTAAATTATGAAAATGATATCTTCCTTGAGTCAGGCTGGAAATTCACCAAGGGGCCCTGTGGTGCTTCCCAGAGATAACCCTAGGGGCACTAGGTCCACGAGGTGCCCAGAAGCCGAGGGGACTTGGCTGTTCTTCACCATTTTATGCTGGTGAAGATCAGCAATCCTCCTTACAGCATTAAATCCGGGCAAGAAGCTTAAGGGGTATGTTGAGCTTTATTTGCCTTCATCTTTCATGAAATTGCTAAGTTTACTGACAATTGCAATAGCTGTGATCTTTCCACCCTGGGAACAGACACCGGAACCTGACTCTGTGTCTCCTCTGATTAGTGACTGAGGTTGGGCTCTGCACCTGGGACTTGCTTTGGCCATGAGGATGTGCTGGAAATAAGACAACGCCAGACCTGAGCCCGGGCCCTAACGGTCTGCTGCCTCTATGCACTGATTTGGAAGCCTGCCAGCTTTCTTGGGCTCGGGCCTTGGCAAACTGCCGGAAGAGGAGGCAGGTGTGGTCCAGATCCCCACTGCCGGAAGCTAGCACCTGAGAAGCCTTCACTAGGCTCATTGGAAACTAATCCTGGGAACACGACAGGGACCAGTTGGCCCAGAAACGTGTGAGCCAAATGGTTGTTTTTTGCTAAAACTGAATTTTGTGTGGTTTGAAATGCAGCCATAGATTACTAAAATAATTTGTAAGTGGCACCACTTTTACTATTATATTTTTAATAGGCCCAGGTCTAGAGATTGGGATTATAAATTGGTAATGCATCTGCACTTTAGCATCTTGGCTAGATGGACTGTGGCCCATTCAATACCACAACTGCCTCTGGCTGCTGTGCTCAGCATTGGAGGCCAGGCCTCCTCCCCAGGCGCCCAGAGAGGAGGAAAGCGGAAGGCTTGCTGAAGCCATCATCTTTCATGGTAATCATGAGCCCAAGCCTGGGCAGATCCTGCCTGCATTTGCAGCCTTCAGGGGTGCTTGCCTCGGGCCGGGCTGAGCTCTGCATCTCAGGGCCAGGGGCTCAGGCAGCTGCGTCACCGGCCTCTGCTTCTCCAGTCCTTTCATGGCAGCCTTTCGTCAGATCCTGAATAAGAATGCCCTGCGTCTTCTAATAAAGAACCTCTGTGTCTAGCACGAGTCTTCAGCTCCTGTCTCTGCAGATTCAGCCCCTTGGTTGGGGCTGGTTTTCAGTCAGGGACCTGTAAAATTTCCTGGATCTCTTGCATCACTTTACACGAGATTTCCCTGGTGTGTAAAACATAGGAAGCAATTCTGACCCCACAGAGGGCTTGTGCGGTGTAGATGAGACCTGAACCTTCAGCCCTGGTAGCACATGGGCGCTGCGTGAATTTCAGTTGTTTATTAGCTTTAGCTGTGCCCTCACATCCGGGGCCTCCAGTATTCGGCTGCTCTGCTTTAGGGAGCCTCCTATTGCTCCCTCCACTTTGGCTCAAACATGGCTTAGTGCATCGCAAGAAATGATCAGGCTCTGGCCCCCATCATCTGCGATCTCTGCATTACACACTTGCCTTGCTCCTATTGCACAGATTGTTTTCTAATAAGCAAAAGCATTTTACTCAGATGCATTTGAACACAATTGCTGTGGTATTTCCCAGGGAGTTGCCTCTGAAATCAATAAGCAAATCAAAACATTCCGTTCTTCCCCTGTGAGGATCTCGATAGGATTGCCTCAGAAGCTGCAGGGCGGGGGCAGGGCGGGACAGGCACGGGAAACGCCATCACCCACTTTCACTGCTGCAAAGTTGCCGCGTGCAGAGAGGCCCGCAAGGAATCAGGACTGTATGAAAAATGAGACATCAAAAAACCTTTTTCTAGTGCTTGATTTTCTCTGGCTGTTGGTCGCATACTTGTGAGAAAGTGCGGTGCGTGGCACTCATCGGAACTTGTGTGGAGGGAGACGGGACTAAGAGAACCCCAGAGATGTTCACGCATGGTCCAAATTCACTGGCCGCCGTCCAACATCTGTTTGACATGCACAGTGCATCATGGTTTTTCCTAGACAGTAGATCTTCAGGCTTGTTTTAATAAGGAAACAATAGTCCCCCTACATCTTTTTTTTTTTCCTGACATTTTATGCATTTGGTACAGGGTCTCACCACATAGCTTGGACTCATAGTGATCTTCCTATTTTCAGCCTCCTCAGCGCTGGGATTACAGGTGCATGTCACGACGCCCAGACTCAGCTGCTGTCAGCGGGCCCCACTGGTGGGGGGGGGGGTGCAGCATGGCATGTGGGACTGGGGTCGAACCCTTGCCCTGTGCTTGCCAAACCAGACGCTTAGTCAGCTGATTTATCGCACTAGCCCCTCCCCCTACATCTATATAGATTGGTGTTCATGTTTATTCTTTCTTTGATAGTGCTATAAAGTGGCCTCCAAACTCAGGAAGGCAGGGGTTTGAATTTTGACTTCTTTATTGTTTTATAGTTGTATGGCCTGAGGAAAATAAATTAATTTTTTCAGTTTTTGCTCTCTGGTCTCAAATAACAACAGCAACAAACAAAACTGATGTAAAATCTCTCTGGGGGCTGGGGAGATGGCTCAGCGGTCTAAAGCACCTACTTGGAACAAGCTTGGCAAAGTACAGGGACCGCGG
>NDGM011161776.1:179-10773 GCA_002564305.1 Octomys mimax | reverse complement strand
GGCATTGCCACACAAGCCACAGAGGGCATCCTACAGAGTCATGGGGTGGTGGGGGAAGGGGGGAAATCAGGGGCTTGGAACCAAAGCCTTGCCTGGAGACCTGGCAGGCTAGGAACCTGGGCGCATGATAGTACCTGGGAGGAGCGGTGTATCTTGATGGAAACACTCATGTGCTTGTTCCAGATGAGCGTGAGGTTGAGCCTCCCAGGAATGTCTGCATCTAGCACCAGGCTCAGGGCGCTGGGCTGCACCCGGAAGTGCACGCGGGGGTCCTTGCCATGTACTGTGTAGTTGCCATTTGCCATCATGATGGACAGGCCCTGTGGGGTGTGGCTGTCACCCTGTAGCCTGTGCAGATCCAGCACAGACACAAGCAGTGCGCTGGCAGAAGGCTGCAGTGGGGATGCCACAGGCAGGGCTTCTTGGACAACACTCTCTTGCCCAAGATCTGGCACAGTGAACAGGAATGCAAAATGCCTAGCTGGTGAATAGCCTTTGCCAGGGAGGGCCGTGGGCACCCCACCCTCACCCCTGTCCAGGGCAGGCAGGGGGTGGCACAGGAAGGTGGACCCAGGGGCCTGGGGGTGCTGGCTGGGGAGTGCCCCCCAGGTCCCAGCTGCTCACACCCAGGACAGTCTCGACGGCACGGGAGCAGGTGACTCCCGACTTCCCGCAGATCACGTTTTCTGTCAGAATCTTGAAGGTGGGCTGTGAGCTGTTGTTGCCACAGTCATCCTGCAGGGAGGCAGTGCTGAGCAGGAGCCCCAGGCCCTGTCCCCCCCAGCACCCCCCCCCCCAGCCCCCAGGCAGTACCGTGGCCAGGGTGTACTCGCAGTTGCCATCAAACACGAAGCGCTGCCCGTCGAAGGTGACCACGTGGCCCTCTCCATAGAGCACGCAGGTGGATGGGCAGTGGGTGCCCTGCTGGCAGGCCCAGCGCCCCTGCGAGCAGGTGCTGGAGAGAGCGGGCAGTAGGTGGCCCTCCTCCGGTCCACTGCCATATCCTGGGACTCCCGAGGACCAGCACACCTCCAGTATTCCACACGCACACACCCCACCTTCTGATGTCTCCACCTCTGGTCACCCCGCCTCCCCTGCCCCACCTTCAGACACCTCCAACTCCACACACCCGGACTCTAGACTTGTACCTTCACAACCCCACCTTTGGGTGCCCTGGCCTGCAGATGAGGTGCAGCTTACCAGGTCTTACAGTCAGTGTGGAGTTCAGCACCCCCTGGGTAGGAGACCCCCGCAAAGTCGCATGGACACTGCTCCGGAGGCACACACTCCCCGCTGGGGTTCTCATAGAGCCCTTTTGCGCAGACGCAGCCGGGCTCGCACTTGGTGGGCACCTGGAGGGAACGTGCGGTCAGTGGCCTCTGCCACCACAGCCCGGCCTTGCTCCGAGACCCCCACTGTACCCCGGCTCCTGCCTACACCCACCCTGCCTGCTCAGGTCTCTCTGCCCATCAGGCTGGGCTCCTCACAGAACCCTGCGGGTGCCACACTGATGATCTCCTCATACCCCCACCCCCGCCCGGCCCGGCCACATGGTGGCTGCTAGCGGGGCCTCCCTGCCCCTTACACAGGCGGTGCCGGTGGCCAGCATCTGACAGGTGGGCGCGCACGCGGCCCCGAACTTGTCCTCCGCTGACTGGTCGCAGGACTGGAACGTCTTCGGGGCTGGGCAGGAAGCTGCGGGGCGGGGCAGGGGGGAGCATCAGGTAGGGTGGGAGACAGTGGGAGACCTCCGGGTCATGGGTAGACTCGGGGACTGTACGTACCCAGGAACATCTGTGGCTGCCCAGAGCAGCTGAGCCGCCCATTGATGCAGTAGCTGTGAGAGAGAAGCTGTGAGCGTGGCTGAGTCCCGACCCCTACCTGCCATGGCTCCGCCCACAGCGACCCGCCCCATCAATACCCACTCGCGTCCTGGCCCCGCCCCCAGGAGGCCCCGCCCCCAGGAGGCCCCCCCCCNAGATGCCTCCGTTAATCATGGTGGACTGGTCCGCAGGAAGGAACTTGGAGCTTTCCAGCAAGCAGGGGCACTGTGCCTTGCGCACGCACTCGCCCTTGTGATCCAGGTAGGTGCCCTCTGGGCAGTTGCAGCCGTCCACGGGAATTGCGCTGACGTGGCACTCAGCCTCGGGGTCAGAGAGTGATAGGCATGTGCGGCTGCAGGCCCGGCTGTCGTAGCTGAATGTGCGGTTGCCCGTGCAGGGGACAGCTGCAGGGAACTGGGGTCAGGCTCTCCCGATGGAGATCTGAGCTGGGTCCCCCACGACCGAGAGCCCTATGGCCCGTGACCCCGGCCGGCCAGCACTCACTGCAGTTGTCCACTCTGCTCCTCCAGCCTGCGAGCGGGACACCCTGGGAGGCACAGGCCTGCGCGTAGGCGCCCAGGGCAGCGCAGATGTGGGGGAAGGTCTCCTCATAGTTGCAGGCCTGGTACACGCACCTCTGCGGGCGAGGGGGCCCCCAGGCATGGCTTGGGCAACACCCCTGAGGACACAGCCTCCTGTCCTCCAGTGGGGTTCCCGCTGTCTGGGTCGTGCCCCCCAGCCCCCAAGGCCCCCAGTCTCACCTTGTAGAAGGGTGTGGGGTTCACAGTGGTGTGGCACTTTTCAAATGCGCCGCTCGTCCTCACCAGCTCTGAGCAGTGTGTCTCCGCACACACCTCTAGGGGACAAGTGGCATGGGTCTCCTCTCATCTTCTGACAGGACTGCCCTGGGCCCAGGATGGTGGCACTGGGGCACTCACTGTTGAGCTGGCTCATGGAGCAGGGGTCAGTCTCTCGCTCAAGGGCTGCCGGGCAGTTCCCTGCCCTCCAGGAGTCCACGAAGAGTGTGGCGATGCCCTCATCAATGCCCGTGCTAGTCGTGAAGTCATCCGTGGTGTCCCCGTTGAAGTTGCCACAGAGCCCTTAGCCAGCCAGACATGAGGGTGACTGAGATCTGACCTGGCCTCCTGTGTCCCCTCCCCAAAGCTCTTCTCTCCAGCTGTGCCCGGCCAGGGGCCATTGCTGGCCTTGCATGGCCATTCCTGGGGCCCTGGAGATGCGAGCTCCCCAGATGTGGACGCTGACCTGACCCTTGCTTGTCCGCCGCCCCATCCGTACCCTACTGCTGACGTGGCAGGGGTGGGGTGATGTGGGACAACACTCACCTTTGGTTTGGCCTTGGAACTGGGGCCCCACAGTGATGTATACCTGGAACACAGGGTGCAGCTGGACCACGAGCTCCAGCCCGAAGGTAGTGGCCATGTGGAGGTGGGTAGATGACTGCCTAAAGATGGTGATGTTGCCTGTAAGGACACAGTGCTCAGCGGCTGCCCAGCCTGGTCTCGCCCAGGGTTGCTGCTGGCGTGAGCACCTACGTGTCTTATACGGCAGCCACTTGGTGTCTCCATGGTTGGTGATCACCTCGTCCTCTGAGATCACGATTTTGTCCTGAAGAGAGGGTGGCTCAAGTCAGGGGAAGAGCAGGGCAGGCACCAGTGAGCAGGAACGCAACCGGGCTGTGGGGCAGGTGGGAGGCCTCACCTTCCGAGACAGGTAGATGACAGCAGTCAGGGAGGTCTCCGAGTGCGAGTAGCCTGACTTCTGATACACGGCCATGAGAGCGCCCTCGTCAGGGAGCTGTGGGCTCTGTGAAGGGGCTCAGGCATGGAGGGGTGCCCACACAAACCCAAGCATGTCCTACTTGCTTGATCTCGGATGCGCCGGGCTGCCCACCCAGCCCCACGCCTATCATACCTGGAGGAGGATGTAGGTGCAGGTGCCGTGGAAGCGGTAGGGCCTGGTGTCGAACGTGGTGACAAAGGAGCCACCTTCCAAGGAACAGGTCCCAGGACATGGCTTCTCTGTACACGTCCAATGGCCTGTGGTGCACTGGCTGTGGGTGGGCACAGAGTGATGCGGGGCAGATGGGCCCCAGAGCCTGTGCCCTCCCCTGCCAGTGCCCAGTGCTCACCAGGCCTGGCAGGCTGCTTCTCGGACCTCACCAGGGCTGTAGACTGCCCCGTTGAGCATGCAGGGGCACTGGCTGAGCGGCACGCACGTGTGATTTAGGGAGAGGTCGTCAAGCACCATACCTGCAGGAGAGGTTGTCCTGGGCCTGGCCAGACCCACCTCCCCTGCTGGGCCTTTCCCACGTCCCAGCTGTCCCAGGTGCCCACAGAGCTCCTCCTCTCAGCCCCAGCTGGACCCAGCCCTGCTGGCATCTTCCACCGCCATGGCGCTTGGGTGTGTGCTGCCTCTCACCCAGGTGGTACAGTCCCGCAGGCGTGGATACACAAGCTTCCTTTAAGCCCAGCTCTGAGCCACCTTTCCCGGCTGTGCTCAGACCCCTGTGGACACTGTCTCCCATGGGCTTGTGAGAATATCCTGGGGTCCCAGGCAGTGAAAACTGTGGTTTTGCCATAGCTGAGGGCCTTGCAGTGGGGACTCAGCAGGGTACTGAGCTGGGCAGTCAGGGTGAGAGCTGGTGACTCCAGGCCCTGGGCGTGGCTCTGGGCTCCCAAGGGGAGAGACTTTGCATCAGGGTTAAGGTTGGATTAAGGTTAGGGTCAGCATCAGTGTCAGTGTCAGGGTAGTTAGAGATGGGGTAGAGTCAGGGTTAAGTTTTAGGGTCAGGTTTAATGGCAAAGTTGGGTTTAGGGGTTAGAGTCAGGGTCACAGTTAGGGTCAGAGTCAGGGGCAAGGTTAGGACTAGGGGTCAGGGTCAGGGAGGGTGCTGGCATCACCTTACCCTCTGGGCAGAAACAGCCGAAGGTGCAGGAGCTGGGGCAGCTGTGCCAGGGGTTGGAACAGGTCCGGGTGCAGGCTGCACCACACTCTTGGTACTCCTGGCTGGCGGGGCATGGGCCCAGTGCTGCACATAGTTCAGTGTGTTGGGAGCCTGCTCTCTTTGCACCCTCACCCTGCCCTGCTGCCCTGGGACTCACAGCAAAGACTAGGGCTCCGCCAGCGGCTCACAGGCTGGCCCACCAGGCTGCAGCGGCGCGAGAACTCCGACAGTGTGGCGCAGCTGCAGTTGGGCTGCCTGGGCAGGCGGCATGTTGCCATATCAGCCTGACAGCTATGTACCAGGGGCTCCTTGGGCACATCGCAGGTGGGGGACACCAGGGCCAGCAGCTGGGCGCAGGTCTGGGCCTGGGGGTGGGGGAGCTCAGTCACACCTAGGCCACAGACACGTGGAGGTCGGGCACCTGATCTGCCTCAGGGCCAGTGGGCCGTGACCCCGTCGCCTCACGTACATCCTTGGCACGCAGAATGGGGCTGCTGGGGATGACCTCATAGGCACAGATCTCATTGGGGTCATCAAGCTTCTGCAGTGCAGCGAACTTGTGGGGTTCCAGGAGTTTGCCTGCGGATGGGGGACAGAGTCAGCACCATGAGGCTGGGTCTACTGAGGCCTGGGATTCCTCCTGTCCCTGCCCACCTACCATCTTCGCTCATGAAGTCATTGTCCACATTCCCATCGAAGTCCCCACACAGCCCGCACATCTGGCCCATGTACTTCCTCTCCACCAGGACCTGTGGCGGGTGATGGGCAATGTTGGGGTCTGCCCCCAGCTCCCAGCTAGGCCCTGACCACCCTGCACCTCCTCCAGGCTCTAAGTCTCACTGAGTCCTCCTTATTTTCAAATGGAGGACAGCCACCACCATGCCCAGGTTGCTGCCAGTGAGGGTGCAGCGGAGGGACCCTGCCTACCTGCCTCCCACACTTCCCTGCCCCACATGCTCACCATGAGGTGGGGGTCTGGGCCCCACAGCACCACTAGCTCTAGTTCTAGCTGCTTGGCCGCCAGCCGCACGCTCTGGCCGTAGGGTGTGATCTGAAGCCCGTTGCTGGTGTAGGGCAGGCTGACGACCCTGTGGGTGAGAGTGGTCAGCAGCTGGCCCTGGTCCTCTGGCTTGTGGCCTGGCCTGGCTCTTTGACCTACCCCACGTCCTTGACAGAGATGGTGCCGTTGTCCACGGTGATGGCGGAGGCCCCCAGCTCTACAATGATCCGGGAGATGCTTCCGTCCAGCCCTCGCCGCAGCTGCACACTGAAGGCGGGTGGTGTTTCCTTGCAGATGGCCGCAAAGATGTAGTTGCAGGTCCCCGAGAAGTCATAGGCTTGGTGGTCAAAGGTGGAGAAGTGGCTGGTGCCCCATGTGGAGCACCAGCCCTTGTCTGGGGCTGTGGAGACAGTGGCAGGGTCTTGAGGCCCTGTGTCCTGCCCAGCAGGCCGGGTGAGCTGGGCACTTGGGGTGCATGCTAGACCTCTCCTCCCACCCACCCTGCCCATTCTTTTCTGCATCTTACAGGACTGTGGGCTGTTCTGGGCGCTGGGGCCAGTGTCATTTCCAGCCAGGGAATCTGTAAGACAGGACGTGGCCTCTCAGCCCCAGCTCACCTGCTGCTCAGCCGGTGACTGCAGCTGGGGTGGCTCTGGGTCTTTTGCCAGTGGATCGTCTTTTGAGGACCCCACCCCAGGCCATGCTCTCGCTGAGAATTCACGAGTGTGTGTCACCTCGTGTGGAGTCCTTGGCCCCGTAGGCCCAGGAGTGCAAAGGTGGCATGCCCAGGCCTGCAGGGACGCAGTCCATAGTGGGTCCCATCCTTATCCCCTCAGTAGGGGGGGTTCCTGGTTCTCCACTGTGGTGCGGCTCTGCCCTCCCTGAGTCTCTCTTCACTCTCTTCAACCACTGGTTCAGTGTGGGCATAGGCTCCTGTCTGCCATCACTGGAGGCCTGGTGTGCCCCCTTCCTGGGAGGGCACATGTGCATATGTGCCCTGCACAAACCCTGGCCACGAGCCCAGGATCCGCACACATCACAGGCCCTCAGGCACTGCATGCCTGACTCTCACCTGCCCTCCTACCACTCTTCACTGCCACTGGCTTCAGCTATAAATGGGGATAGGGAGGCTGTGCATGTGTGAACATGTGTGCCTGTGTGTTGCTGCATGCTTGAACATGGACACACACAGGGGTGTGTTTGTGCACAGGCACACACATGCATACACATCCGTGTGCACAATGGATACACAACATACATAGACATGAGTGCACATACTCGTGCGCATGCACACAGATGCATTTGCACATAGGCACACACATAAGCACGCATAACATGTGTCCACATATAGGTGTGCACACATGCAAGTGCACAAAATATGCAATGCACATATGTATGCATCCACATGCTCACATGACACCCATGCCTAGACATAGATATCCATGTGTGCACATGGACTAGCACACACACTCACAGACATATGTGCACACATCTATACTATGCACATTCATACACACATGTCCACATGAGTACACACATGCACACATGCCAGCACACACTGTTATACACAAAATATGCACATACAACATGCACATACATTCACAAGGCACAGGCACACACACATGTTCATGCATACAGCAACACCCAGGCACAGGTGTTCACACATGCACAGCCTCCCCATCCCCATTTACAGCTGAAGCTAGTGGCAGTGAAGAGTGGTAGGAGGGCAGGTGAGAGTCAAGCATGTAGTGCCTGAGGGCCTGTGATGTGTGCGGATCCCGGGCTCGTGGCCAGGGTTTGTGCAGGACACACTACCCTATGGGTGGCTAGCCTTGGAAGGCAGTCTGAGAGCCTGTTTTACCCCTGTCCTCTCTGTTCCCACTGCCCCTCTGTCCTGTCCTGCACCTCCCACTCCTCTGGCTGCCCCCAGAGTGGGCCTGTCTCCAATGGCACCCATGTCCAGCTCTGAGCCACACTGTGAGGCTGAGCACAGCCAAGGCTTCCTGTTTCCCCTGAGCTGTGCTTTAGATGTCTTCCTACTTCTTCCTCCTTGGCACCTTCAGCCCGTAGGGGGCCCTGGAGCTGAGGTGACATTGCCATGGAGATGTCCAGATGGCAAGGGTCACTGTGACCGCAGGGCAGGGCAGGGTGGCTGGGAAGTAGCCCTGCCTGGCTGTGCAGTGCCTGCTCCCTTCTCAGCCCCTCCACATGATCCATCCCTTCCTGGTGTGCAGCCCAGGCTGGGCAGGTGTCTGTGTCCAGTGAGGTGCACGGTGAGGCCCTGAGGATGTGGCCATACATCCCATCTCTGTCCAAGCCCACTTGCTCCCCAGCTCTGGCGAGCTTTGCATGTTATGGTGCTCCCCCCCTTGCTGTCAGGGTACACACATTTCTGGGATACACTGTGTGCCTAGGGTGGGGTGGGGGTGCTTGGCCCAGGCACTGTGGACCCTGGCCAGGCAGGAAGGAGCCCCTGGTGATGGTGTGAAATAGCCAGAGGGCCTGGCACTGGTGGGCTCACATCAGATGTAGGCCCTTTCTGTGTATTGTGTGTGGCTGGTACCCAGGGGTCCCGTGTCCGTCCTAGGCAGGGGACACTCACTGTGGGCCTGGGCCTGGTGTCTCTGCCCCTGTCCTTCCTGGGATGATGTCAGGGAGGTGGCTGCCCTGCCCCCAGACTGGCCGCTCTGGGAACACAAGCCTCCCATGTCCCTGGATGGACCCTTTGGGCTCAGTTTCCCCACCTTCCCTTGGGAGGTGCTGCTGGGTCAACTCCCAGGCTCCTCTTGGCTCCAGGCCCCCCAGGTGCTCCATGTACCCATGGGTGCCTCCCTTCCATCCAGTTGCCTGAGTCTCCACCTCCTGCCAGGCCACCTGTGCCTGTTGGTTGTCCACTGACCCTCCTGGGCATCTCGCCCACCACCCCCGGCCTTCCTCAGCCCTGGATTGGCATGGGGCAGCCAGTGCGCGTCATGTTCTTCTACACGCTTGGCAGCCTGCCTGCTGGTACTTCCCACCAGCCTAGCCGCATGACCCCATCATCTGCCTCACTTGGGCCACGCTAAGTTGTCCCTCAAAAACATGTGCTGAAATGCGGGGGCTCCAGTTCCCCCAGCTTCTGATGGGCCTCATCCCATCCTGGTTCTGAACCTGCCATGTGGCCACACACAGCAGTGCATGGTGGGGAGGCCTGGGAGCAGGTCACATGCGTGGGAATCAGGGCTGCCTGTGCTCAGCCTGCAGGCTTCATCGGCTGTGCTTTCGCCAGCAGCCTCTCTGATGCTTTGTGGCTGAGCCAGGGAACTGGTTGTACTTGGCCAGAGGGGGTGGGGCTGCAGGGCTCACAGTGCGCCCTGGCTCCTCTGGAGAGCGGGCTGCAAGGAGAGGCAAGCATCGAGCCTGCCGTGGGCCCTGTGCCATCCTCCTGGCACACAGGGTGGGTCTCCGGCCCTGCACCACCACTGGCACCCAAGCAGCTTTCAGGCTGTCGCCCACCGGTGCAGCCATGGGGCCTCACGCAGCCCGGCACTGGCCCCCTGGGTGTGGACCCCACTCACCAGCTATGCGCAGGGCCGCCCCGCAGGGCAGCAGCAGCAGCAGCAGCAGCAGCAGCCTGGGCCCGAGCATGGTGCTGGCTCTGGGAGGAGAGAGGTCGCTGCTGCCTGGCCCCGCTGCTGGGCGCCTAGCAGTCTTGCTGCTGCCACCTGTGCGACTCAGGCAGCCAGCGCTGCCTGCCTTATATAGGGGTGGTGGCCCTGCCCTGGCCATTCCCACCTGCACCCCACGCATGGGCTAGTGGGGCCAAACAGGATCTGGTGCTGCCTTATCAGCACTCAGCCTTCTTTGGAAAAATCTGCAGCGGCCAAAAGTGGCCCAGTTATCGCCGCTCCCAGTGGGGCACTGACACACCCCAGGGTCCCCAACAACTTGTGGGGCCAGTCTGGGGGCAGAGACTGCCAAGGCCCTCCCTACTACCTGCACAGGGACACTGTCCACCACGCATCTGGGTGGCCAGCATGGGGCCATCAGGAGGGCTCCCCACCTGGGCATCCCTAGCCCATCCTAGAACTCTGAAGTACATGTCCCGTGGGGCCTCCCTTGTCCTGGTCTTTTGTCCAAGGCAAGGACCCCTGAGTGAGCTCAGCATGGAGGCTGTGGGCCTGTGGGGTCCCTGGGACAACTGTTTATCCCTCCCTGGAGAGCCCCCACACCGTTGGCAGGCACTGTTCCCTGGGTGCAGGAGTGGGGCTCAATCTTCAGAGCTGCCCATTTCAGGAACCTATTTGTGGGGACATTGGGGACATGGTGCCTGGGGTATACTTGGTCGCAAACCCACCGGGAGAACCAGAGGCTCCTGGGTAACATCTGGGGCAGGGCACACGCCAGCACCTGGACGGGCTGGAGCTGTGGCTGGGGCCAAGTTTGGGGTGATGCGGACGCCAAGACCCTGCCACCTCTTGCTGGCTGGAGACAGGTCTGACAAGCTGCAGGGATTGTCCGGTCCCATGGGGAGCCCAGTGGCTTGGGCACAGGACTCTCCTCCCTGTGGGGGTGGCTCTGGCATACCTCATGGAGAGCCAGTGTTGAGTGTGCCCCCATGCAGCCTCAGCACAGACCTGCCTGTCTCAGCCTCCAAGTGGGCTGCTGCCATTGTACAGACAGCAGCGTTCTGAGTTCACAGTCCCTTCCCACCCCCTTTTGCAGACCAGAGGCGGCCCTTCCCCAGATGGCATCCCACAACTGCGTTAGCTTAGATCAACTTCGGTTTTAATAGGACGCTGCTTGGGGCTGGAGCGTAGCTCAGTG
>NDGM011161760.1:0-10549 GCA_002564305.1 Octomys mimax | reverse complement strand
ATCTTGGTTGTTTCTCTTGCTTATACATGGCCAGATGCTGCCATGCCCCATGCTTGTATCCATCCTAGCCTTGCCTGGCCTTCTGAGCTCACCTGTGTATTCTATTTATCTCCTCTGTGAAGCCAAAATCAAATCACTTAATCTCTTCTAGTGTATATGCTTTTTTCCTGCTGGATATTTATTTATTTATTTATTTATTTATTTATTTATTTATTTATTAGTGTGGTTATTTTCAAACTTGCCTTCTTTCCAAGTAAAGTGTAACCAGATCCTTGAAGGCAGGAGTGAGAGCTACCTCATCTCTGATTTTTCTATGGCATCAAGCCCAGTCAACGAAGGGTGAGAAGGTAGGCAAACAGGAAGAGAAGGAAAGGTAAATTTGATCCCATACTGAGAAACAAGCTGCACAGAAGGACAAACACTAGAAGCTGAGTAAGGCCTGGCGCATGTTAACACACTCGCCTCTTGAACAGGCTCCCTTCTCCTTGTAAAGGCGTTCCTTGTGGCTCATTATCTCAACTGACCTTGCCACTGAACGCCCACCTGGAGCCAACTGCCTTCTGCCTGACACAGCTGTTCCTGATGTCTGCATAAAGGTTATGTAGACGTCAGCTGGGACAAACTGGCAGGAAGAAGATCCCCTTTGCTCGTTACAGATGGCAAAGGTGAGAAATTCGGAAAGGAAACATGCCAGTGGCTTCCAATGTACCCCTAAACTGTGTCAGCACAATGTTCCCAACAACCCCGTGGGAAAAATCAATCATTGTTTTGGGCACATCATGTCAAATACTCAGTGCTGCTAAAGTTGTAGCTATCCTGGTCTCTCAGATTGAGTGAAATAACTGGCCTCGCCTTCACTGTTTTGATGGGTTTTAATAACATTATCAGTGTCGTCTAGTACCAAGGAAGATCAGTTGCTATCCACAGGTCCTCAGACTTCCCCAAAGATCGGTTGATTTGGCCAACACAAGGCTGGACTCACCCATCAATGACATGACCAATTCACCTGTTACTTTGGCTCGGCGCCAAATCAGCCTCTGTCACAGACTAGCCACACTTAATTAAATCAGCAGTCAGAAAGATTCTATTGCTCCTCAGTTCCCTGACTCCATGAATGGCAGAAGGCCAGAAATAGGGCCAGTGGGATTATTCATGAACTGCAGCAAATCACAACCACCTAACTTTTCCTCTTTGCCTCATGTCCCCATTAGGACAGAGACAGGCGTTGACTTTTATTGCTCTCAAGATGCTTTACTTAAAAACCAATGAGAAGCAGTACTGGCCCTGGGAAAAACTGGGGAGGAGATGCATATTACCCACAGGATCTCTACTCTTTCTCCAAACCTACGCTTCTTCACTTTGGATCACACATTCTGGTCTCCAATCCCTGAAAGAACTATCCCCTGCCATTGCATTTACTGAGCAACTAAGCCGCTCACTTTCTCTTTTTCTTCTTCCATCCAATCCTCCTACTGGGTTATACACACCCATCTTTCTATTTACCCATACTATGGAGAGGTACTGAGCAGTGCTGAGCACTCAGATGATGCCCACTATAGGGAACAAATATGCACACAGAAATATGACCTTTTTGGATACAATACTTTACTATAGCAAGAAGTGATCTTGGTATGATTTAGATCTAGCCTGTCTCCCAGAAGGCTCATGTATTTGGAGAAGGGACATTTAGGAGGTAATTGAATCATGGACACTGTACTCTATCAGTGGACTGGTCCATGATGAATCCACAGCTGAATGCACTCTTAGGAGGCATGGTGTCTTAGTTACTGTTTACTTGTTGCTGGGACAAACACCCGACTCTCAAAATGAAGGAAGGAAAGGTTTATTTAGCTCACAGTTTGTGGAGGTTTCAGTTTATACTCCGCTGGCTCCAACGCAGACAGCAGTTCACGGCTGCAGAAAACAATGAAAAGCAGAGGAAGAGCAGCAGCTGTGGCGTCCATCAAGCCTCTCTCTTCCTTCTACGCTGACTGTGAAGACTGGCACTCCGCGGTGAAGATTGGAGCTCCTCCAAAGACTGGGACTTCTCAAAGGAAGTGGGGCAGGACAGCCAGGAAGCCTTCCTTGATTCCTTTATATATACTTTTCGTGCCGAGTCACTCTGGGGTGGCCCATGGCCCTAGGGTGGAACCAATCACACCCCAGGTTTGGCCTTGCCTGGCGAATATTTTATCCCAACAAGAAAATGACTTAAAACAGATATAAAATTTTGGAATTATAGATTCCTTGCCAGATCCAGAGGGTGAGAGTCACTTTAGAGGGGCAGAGAGGACTCAATAACTTCCTGAAATCCAAAGAAGGTGATGCATCTTCCTTTCTTGGTGGGAAGCTTGGCTCTTTCCTTACCATCAGACAGGATCGTATGTAACACAGAAAAGATCAAGTTCCCATCTTCAAGGACATCATCACTTATGGGGCTTGCTACATTTCTCACCCTTATAAGCTGGAATGAAGGACAGGACCATACAGAGAGTGAATTGGTTCTATCTCCAGCAAAAGCAAAACACAGATCTGCCCAGGCCGGCGGTGCCAGCCACAGCTCTGCTTGTGGTGTCCTATCTGTCTTGGAACCCAAGGAGTCCACCATGTGATTGATGGTGTTCCACTTGGTAGGGAATGGAACGAGCAATGATTTGTCATTCACCATGAAGTACTGCTCTTTCATCTGCTCCCATTCCTGTGATGCAGCTCTGGCTGTTTGCTCTATGCATCAATTTATAGTTTATCCCAAGACTAATGATGCTGTGTTTAAGAGGCAAGGTGGGGCTTTGTTTTTGTGTTTTACTAGCAGAGGATTACATTACTGATTGATCGTATGGAGTTGTCTGAGGCAAAAACATTCTGAATTGATACCTGGATTTGGACTACAATCAACTTCCTCCACAATTGCCTCTTGGTGCTGAATAGATCAAGGAGCTGCAGCTTTCAAATAGGGCCTCAAGGAGATTTTGACAATCCCTGTTAGAAGTGAGCAGTTTGTTGTGGTGGATGGAAGGCAAATACATCATCCAAAAGGGCTGGCTTGTGGCTTTTGGAAGCCTGAGGACTTGCTCCAGAACCCTCCATCCCACATAGATGAAAGTGAAATGGCTAGCAACAAAGCTATCCTGGTATAGATTAATTAATTATCTCTTTTAAGGGAGCCAAAAGACCTTGTGTGCATTGCCAATTTCTCTGGTGTAAATATACCTACCATGACCAAATTTAAACTACCACTATGATGCCCTTAAACACAAATTTGGGAAGTGGAGGATACCAATAGCCCTCGTGAGCTAGTACAAACAGGTATCACACAGTACTGGATTATGATTAGTACCTAGTATTTATTATACACCATCCTATTCAAGGAACATTTACCTCTCATGAGGAAAATGAGGTTCAGAGAAGGTATGTTACTTACCACAGATCACCCAGTTATAAGATTGAGCTTTCTCACCTGCAGACTACACTCCTGTCATCTCCTGGAGTCTAAGGCACAGAGCTAGCATGCATGGAGGCCAGCTAGCTAATGCCAACCTCCCTCTGATTCCAAGGTCCCTGACCGTTCATCACGCCAGGCGGGTTCTAGGAAGAAAGGTAGCTTCAAATATGCCCACAGTTATTCTAAACTTCTGCTGTTTAAGCCATAGTCCTGTTCTTTTCTTCTATCTTGCTTTGGTGGGGAATTTCGGGTCTGGCTCTGAAATTTATTTGCCAATTTCTTTCAGCTCCAGTAACTTTAAGGAAAACGATATAAGCTTCATGATGACTCCTGTCTAGAGTCTGAGGAAGAGACCAGATGACCCCTAGGAGATCCAATCATAACAGTCCAAGAAGCCAATTCAGCAACCAATTTGGCTGAAAACCTAAATCACTTCCCCCTTGGATTTGTTTTCTTCCCTTCTAATTTTCCACCCACTATCTTTGCTAGTTCATTTTCTTCCTGAAATTCTAAAGCAAATGAAGTAGAGCTCATAGAATGGAGGGAGCTGAGCAAAGGGGCCAGGGCAGCGACCTGCTCTGGCTGTCTGGCAAGCTGTGGTGCGGTGCAGAACAGCAGGGCTTTAATGGCTATTAATATCCACAGAGGAAGGGCTGAAAGGCCAACAATGTAATTACCATTTATTCATCATATCAACTGGTCTTCAGCTCCTTCCAGCAGCATGCATATTGTCCTGAAGTGGGGAATTTGGAAAGAAGGGGAGAATAAGGAGGGGAATCAACACCCCCCTTATGTCTCTCTACCTCCTCGGCAGTGATGGGAACTTGAGTTCAATTGAAGGACATGGTGGCTCCTGGCCCAGTGGGTCCCATGGCCCCAGCGAGTCCCTCTGAGCATAGAGGTCAGCAGAAAGCTTCTGAGCTGAGACTAGGTGGTAGCAGTGGTCAGGCAATGTGGCTGCCAACCCAAGGCAGCAAGGCCAAGCAGTCCTACTACTTCCCACTCCCCTTCCTAAGATTCAAGTGTCAGAGCTGCAGAGGCTCTGGGGGGGCAGGCAGTGGAGGAGATGGCACCAGGGATAGTGCCTGCAAATTTAAGCTCCCCAGCAGGGGCTGTGGTCTGTGTTGCTTGTGGCAAGGCCAAGTAATTTCTCAAGGATGCAAAGACGGGAGGTGGCCTCATCATTCTCTTTGGCTCCCCTGTGTGACACTCCTGGGGCACTCAGTTGCCCACTTCTGTCCCAGGAGAATGGGAAGTCCAGATCTGGACAGGAATGGCAGGAAGAGATTAGTGTTGTGTTCTTCCCCCGTCGTCCCTGGTACCGGCTTGACTGGCAGCCTGGGCAAAGAAGAGCCCGTTCTAAATGCTCCCCAGGGTCCAGAATGGAACTCATTACATCAAACCTGCCGGTAGCCAGCAGCTCTGCTTTGTGAGCTGTGAAACAAATGTTTATCCACCACTCAGTGTGGTTCAAAGCGATTTAAGGAGCTCGGGTGTTGAGCTGCAGGCAAGAGCTGTGTGTGCAAGGCCAGTGCTGGCACCGAGCAAGGTGGACAGATCTGTGGCCTGGAGCCCCCAGCCTGCCCAGCCCCAGGAAGCAGCTGCAGCGCAGGTGACCTCCCAAGCCTGTGTCCCTCTTCACAGTCCACTCTGGCTTTCTCTCAAGCCCCACCCTCCCTTTTTTTGTTTTTTGCTTTCATTCACCCTCTTGCTGTTTTCTTTCCTCTCCCTCTGTTTCCCTTTTATTCTTCTTCTGCTTCTCCCTCTTTTCTTCTTTTTTTCCTTCTCTTTACTCTGTCTTTCTTTTCCTTTGGAGAGGATTGTGGTTCCCTCTTTATACTCTAATATGCATTATTCTCTGCCCCCATGATAAAATCCACAAAATAAACAGAAAAAAATTGAATAAGGTTAAAGTGTTTTCCCTTCAAAAAATTTACAATCTGAAGAAAACTTGCTAAAGCACGGCCCCAGTGGAGGAACCAGCAGCAACACAGGTCCGCATGCATTCTCTAGAATCACACACAGTGTTTTTGTTTTTGAAAAGGCCACGAAGATCACGGGTTAAGCTTGGAAAGCCAAGGCCCTGTCACAGCTGTTCTTGGTTTTACTGAGGTGGCGGCTCAGCTCCTGTGTAAGTAGCTGCTGCTCTGAGCTAAGTGTGAAGGCCTTGCTAAGTGTACCCAGCAGTCCTGATGGAGTATGGACGGGAGCAGTCTATCCTGACAGGGTCTCGACATCCACACTTTCAAGAATTCCTCACAACTATTTCAGGGAAGAAAGTGATCACCTATTTCTGCATCACAAACCACCTGAAATAGTAGCTTATGAAAGTAGTCATCATTTCATGTGCTCAGGAACCTGGGTGCTGTCTGGGCTCAGTAAGGAGTTCTGGTGCCGAGCTGCCCTTGTAGTTGTACATATCACAGAAAGTTGGGTCGGGGAGATAGATCAGCTACATAAGCACCTGCCTGACATCTTCAATCCATGTGGAGGACATAGCCAGTCAGAACTTCTGGGGGCACCTCACTCCTTCTCCATGGCCTCTCCACACGGCACCATTAGGTAGCCAGGTTTCCTGGGATCCTGGAGTGACCCAAGAGAGACTGGTAGAAGTCAATGGCCTTCACCCATCAGCCTCAGAAAGCACATACCACAGTGTGCACCCTTCCCTGTGAAGGCAGTCACAGAAGTCCATGGAGGACTTTAAGAAGAGAGAGACCTAAGTCCTGCCTTCTGAGGAGGTGGGAGGAGACTCAGAGAGTTTTCAGACAGCCTTGGAGAGTCATGCATTGTCACCCTGCTTCTCAGGTGCAAGTGGTCACCTCGCCCTGCAGAGAAGTACCAGTGTTGCCATGGCTAGCCAAGATGTGGCTGCCAGGCTCAAACACAGTATGCATGCTGTGTAAGTATTCAGATAGAATATTGCTTAATCTTAACCTTAATCTTATTTTTTTCCTAAGATTTATACTATATCTTTGACTTACAATTTATTTAAAAGACATCATATGATATATTCTCCTAGTATTAGAAACTTTAAAAAGTGTATTTCTATTTTCTGTTGACTTTTTAAAAAAGATTATGAATTAAAAAAGCCAAAAAGAGAATATGTTTGTAGTATTTTTTAAAAGGAAATGTAAGGAATCATTACATGAGGATGAACAAATAAAGTACTTGGTGGTATATTAACATGGCGAATTAGGTTTAGGAATGTCACAAATTTTTATCCATGTACCTACTGATGGACAACTTAGCTGCTTAGTTCCAAGTTTTGCAATGATTCATGAATCATATAGAGCTGATATAAGAAAAAAAGTATTCATACAAATTATCTAATTCTGAGTCATGTTCCCCTCATCCATGAAATGGGGATTTTAGTCCCCATTTAGTCCCAACTCACAACATTTTGAGAGAATTACATTTCTATGTATTAACTTGTAAGCTTGCCACATTACTGGCTTTAGATAAATGTGATTATTGTTGTTGCCATACTATAGATGAGAAACCTTAGGTCATAGTGCAAGTAAAGATTGACCTCTGTCATGGAACTGGGATGTGGACACAGTTCCCAAGTTCCCGACAGCAGCACTTCTTCCTGCCTACAATGAACCTCTTTCTGCTCATCTGAAAATACCTTGAAGGGTGGAAAGATGGAACTTGTTGGCTTGGGGTCTTGACAGAAGGTGCCAGCTAGGGCTAAGCTCTGGACTGGTGACTTACCTCCATCCTGATTATGTAAATCTTGCTATGAAGCCAAGGACAGAGAAAGCCACACCACTGGTTTTGCCTGTCCTGCACACTTCCGGCCCTTAAGTATAGGAAGGGAAGAGATGTAAGAGGAGATGGTATAAAAACAGAGGAAATGAGATGCCATGGCATAGACATGCAAGGGAAAAGATACCGGCTCTACCATGAAAAGGCAGCAGCTTTTGAGGCCTAGAGCCTCGTTTCTGTCTGTATAGGGAACTGCTCTGCACACTGGATGGTTTCATGAGAGCCTACGGGTGAAAGTCCCTGGTAGGCCACCAGCTCCTGGCTATGGGCCCCTCAGGAATTCAGCCCTACAAAGAAGGAGTTGGTGGCCTTGAATACTGCCACCCATTAGAGTCTGTTGATACTGGGAAGTGGGCAAGTTCACCCCCGACCCAGAAAGAGGACTTGCTTCACACACACAGCATGGCTTGCGAGCTGGTCAGGGTTTTAGAATGCCCATCTGCCTTTCTGGTGTCCTTGCCTACTCACACATTTGGGAATACACAGATGTGAACACATGTGGGCTATAGATTAATAAAATGTAATTATATATACACAAACACACACACACACACGCACACACTCCTTGCCTGGTGTCCACCTCATGTGCAGATGTGCTTCAGATAAGCACCCATCATCCCTAGGCCAGGATAAGGCACACAGATGCCCCAGCACTACTTTCTGGGAGCTACGTATTGCTCTGCTAGCAAACGACCATCCTCACTGGGCTCCTAGAACACACAGCTTCTTCTCAGAACCAGCTCCAGCCACGTGCAACCCACGCACCAGCTCCTGGGTATTGAGTGGATTTAAACACCTCCTCTTGGTCCCTGTCTTTCCTAATCACCTGCCTTTCCTCTCATCCCTTGCTTTGCTTTCTCAGCTCTTCTTTTGCATCCTCTGTTGCTGCCCCTCCAGAAGGGCATGTGAGCGCCTGCCCCAGGGCCTTGCATAGGGAGCACCCCTCTCTCCAAGCACAGGGCAAAAGAGGAAAGAAAGGAAGTGGCGAGAGGGTCTCTGGGGGTTGGCACATGAACAAACATCTGAGCTGCTTGCCAGCCTCAAATCTGGAGAAGACAGACTGAAAACAGCAGGAAGCACTGAGCAGAGCCACCTAGAGGGCAGCCGCGTGGATGAGATGGCTGGCCCCAGCTCCCCGTCCTGAGGCGGCTTTCTTCAGGGGGTGGAGGGCAGGTGTGCGCTTCCAGGGACCTGCACCTGCAGAAGGATCTATGGGGGGGGGATCTATTTCTCTCTAAGAAAGAATCTGTTTTGTCTAGCAGGCAGGACCTTCAGCTTAGCCATGGGGTGGAAGTTGGGGTGGGGGTAGGTAGAGGTGCTGCCACTGCCCAGCACTACAGAGCATACTTGCCCAGCCTGCAGCACCTCTCTTCGGGAGCCTGAATGCCCATGGTGATAACTCAGCTGCTCAGATTTGAATTATGACCTAGACAGGGCAGGCATCCACCCACCCCACTTTTCAGGCAAGGGAATTGAAACCACAGAACCTGAGAATTCACTACAAAGTCCCATGCCTCTGAGAAACATTTGCCAACCACCAAAATACTCTATTATGGTCCCACAGCAATCCCCTGAGCTCTTTCAATTGGCTCCTTGGGCATATGTTGGACAGAGAGGGAAAGCTTTTCAAAGGCAACTGAAGGGAGCACAGAGAGTATTCCTTTGGCCTTTCTGAACCCACACTGCCAAAGCGCTCGCAAATCTCAGGTAACTTTAGCATTAGTGAAGCCGTCTCGTGAAAGGCACATGTAGTGCATGACATGCTGCCCATGTTTGCAATCCAGTTGTTCCTACTGCATCCTTGCAGGATCGCGTCTATTATTGTTGTAGTTACTATTGGTGTTGTTTCTGCAGTGCCAAGAGAGGAGGGCCCATGGGTGTGAGCAGCCTTCGCAGATAGCCAAGGGGTGGTGCTGGGAAGTGACTGATGGCCTCCAAGAGCTGACTTTGTTCCTGAGTACTCTGGCCACTCCTCATTTCCTAAGCTGAAAGAATTCTCCATGGGTTCCAAAGTCTGGAAACTGGATTTTGTCCAAAGTTGGAACAGGACCAGCTCCCTTGTAGCCAAGACATTTAGGACAAGGGACTTGAAGGGGCAGGTGAGGCAGCCAGCAGTGAAGTTTTAGCAGCAAACTCTGAGTCAGAAATAAATGCTGGTAGCCATTTACATGTGCGCATATGCACACGTGCACACACGTGCACACACACACACTCCCAAACACACATTTGCCTTGCCTTACATAACTGGGCAGGTGCTTCATCCTGCTGTCTCTTACTGTTCTTCAGGATTGTGACCTACTGAAATGGATGCATGAGAAATAAAAAAAAATTAAAAAAAAAGTGGGGCAACAACCACCTCCAGGAAAACAGTAGGGCTATTTTCCCTGGAGCTTCCCCAGCAATGCTGAGAGGTGAATAAAAATGAGGTGTCATTTGGTCGCAGATGCATGGTGGCTTCCTGGAAGTCTCCTGTTTTGGTTTTATGTCTCTAAACTCCCTTCCCCTGTGCTTAATCTATGAAAGTCTTCTAACCGGAGAACAATAGGCTGTGATGGGCCACAGGTGGGCTTCCCCTTAAGCTCTTGGGAGGTGGTTACATCACCCCAGTTAAGCCCTTCTGGCCAAAGACTTGCTCTGCTTCTTCTTCTGAAAGCTCACTGACCGATGACAAGTATGCGCATGTGAAGAGCCACTCTCTGTCCTCTGAACTTTATCATCTGTGGCATGAGCAGTCACCTTGATTCCAAGTTTTCTTCCAGCTGGCCTCTATCAGTTACTGAAATCCCACTATAAGAGCTCCCCCTTGGAGCATCAAAGCCATTGCCTCCCCAAGGCTTCTTTGGGGCTTAAGCAAAAGAGCAAGAGGGGAGCTAGCTAGAACCTCCTCTTGCCTACCTGCTGCTGGACCTTGGTGCCCCTGGGGGTGTGGACAGGTTCTGGATCACCACGATAACAATCAAAGCAGGCCATCCACAAGCAGGTGCAGCCTGCCCAGCCATCCTCTTGTCCCCCTGGGAGGTGGCATAGGGGCTGAATGTGGGTTTTGAATCAGAGGACCATAGCATTGAACCCAAACTCCTCACTTCCCTACTTCTATAAGTTCTCTGAGCACAGCTAACTCCGCAGAAGCATGAAGATAATGATACTACATTATAATACTTTTGAGAATTAAATATGTCATATAAATTCTCTGGCACATGCTTAAAACACAGAAAGTGCTCACTAAATAGTCACTGTTGTTGCCAAATCTAGAAAGCTCTGTCATTTGGGACCCACAGAATGCAACTAATAATAATGACAGTGGCTAACAATTAGAGAACCCTTATGCCACACCAA